>CAXHSM010000759.1:0-24000 GCA_964019185.1 Maratus speculifer
GAAATGAAATTTAAATTAATTTAAATTGTTTCAAATTCCAAGTCTAGTTGAGCATTGTAAATTCTATTTTGTTACTATGGAAACATCTGGCTTTTATTTTTGAATACGCTTAAATGTATGAAATTTATTTTGCTGAATAAGAATTTTTAAAATATGAAAATATTTTTCCAGAGGTGAATTAAATAACTACCACAACAAATAGTATATATATATATATATATATATATATATATATATATATATATATATATATATATGTATGTATAAAATATATTAAACTCTTTTACTGTTTACGTTCAAAGGGTAAAGTACTGCTCGCCAAATCGTGTGACACTTTGGTCTTTTCACGCCAAATATTTGAAAGTATTGTATTTTTTTACATGTTTTCTACTGCAATTCCGCCGCTAATTTTCACTGATACTTTATTACATACATGAGTAGTTTAATAAGTATTTTTAAAAAAAAAAATCTGAGTATGCCCTGTATGGAGACCTTTTTTGTAAGTTTCATATGAATTGAATACTTTTCTTAAGTTTGACTACTGAAACCTCTTGCATTTGGGTTATTTAATGAATTGACTCTACGGACTCAGCAGAAGCCCCGGTTTCTTAGAATTTACCCGGTTTCCTAGTTCTTTTCTCTTTCTGCTATCCAAACAGGATCTGGTACAAATTAGCTCCGAAAATTATTTTTCATGGTAACTTTATTAAAAAGTAAGCATTTCCTGTCAAAATAAAAAAGTTCAAGTAAAAACTATCATCACATATGTGTTACTACTCACTAAAGGTAAAATTATGACGCTAACATTATTTGTTGAAGTTTACATTTTTTTTTTTTTTTTTTTTTTTTTTTTTAATGCAAAGGACCAAAGTAAACCCTGAATAACCAAAGTTGCCCTGGTTAACGGTGGCACTTTTTAACTATATTTTTCCCCTTTATTTTAACTTTTAAAATTTTATGGTTTTAAAAGAATATTTTAATATATTATTAGAAATAGTCTGTCCCACGAGAATTTTAAAGCCTGAAGGAAGTCAAACTTTTCTTTTCGTTATTTACACGCCTTTTTTAATAAGGTTTTTTTTTTCAAATATCTCATTTTTTAATAATTACTTTAACATAAAATCAATCTTATATTAACGGAAAAAAAACATATTTTCAAAAATTAATTCCTCAGTCCTCTTTGTTAATTTAAAATAAAACAATTTAAAAAAAAAGTTCCAAGTATGAACTAATTATCTTTAACTGTTTTAGACATAAAACAATTTAAATAGGAAAAAATTCGAAAAAAACTCCTCATGAACAAACATGATTTAAACTTCATTTAGAGCTGGAAATTTTTTTTTTTATTTAATAAAATTTATTTAGAGAAGTTATCGATTTTTGTGTCTCGGAGAAACTTTAAAGGGATGTAATGTAAACAAAGATTAGTGCAATTTCTTGAAAATAATTTATGTTACATGAAGAAATATTTACAACTCAAAATGTTGTTTAATATATTTTTTAATCGAGCAATATCGAGCTGCTGTATGTGATCCCTCTTTTCCTTTAACTTTCTGTTTAGAAATATATATGCACTATGCACAGCTTCTGATGAACACTAGGAATTGACTCGCACAATGCACTGCAGTATATGCCAGAGTCTGTGTTGCAGTAACCTGAATAAATGAATCTAAGTCCATTCTGGTTGGAAATTGAATATTAAACCCTAAATAAACTAAATTCTAATTAAATATCCTTAAAAGTATTTAAAGGAATGTGTAAATAAAGATTAGTACAGTTTATTCCAAATAAATTGTTTTATATGCAAAAATATTTACAGATGAAAATTTTGTTTAATATTGTTTTAAAATCAAGCAATATAGAGCTGCTGTAGGTAATCCCTCTCCCCTCAACTATCTATTTGGAAATACATATATACATTATGCTGATGCACACAATGAACTGGCCCTCACAATGCACTGCAGTATATATCAGAGTCTGTGTCACAGTAACCTGAATAAATGAATCTAAAATCCATTTTGCTTGTAAATGGACATTTTAGGTCGTAATTAATCTAAATTCTAATTATATAGCCTTAAAATTATTTAAAGTAATGTGTAAATAAAGATTAGTGCAATTTATTCGAAATAAATTGTTTTATATAAAGAAATACAATTTAAAATTTTGTTTAGTATTGCTTTAAAATCAAGCAATATCTAGCTGCAGTAGATGATTCCCCCCACCCCACAGTTTGAAATACATATACATAGCTGTTAATGAACACAATGAACTGGCTCTCATAATGCAGTGCAGTATGTGTCAAATCTGTGTTACAGTAACCCGATTAAATGAATCTAAAATCCATTCTGTTTGCAAATGGAATTTTAAGTCGTAGTTTGTAAATTATTAATTCTGAACAAAATCATTTATCAATGAAAATGACGTATGCTCTCAATTATTCTAACTGAAGACTCAGAATGAAGTCTTTCTAATTACGACAGTAAACGAATATTAATTCAAATTTTCTATTCATTCATAAAATCTCTATTATAAAATACTTTATTACTTTTAGTACTATAATGCACTGTAGTAATACAGAAATCTTTCAAATTTAAATAAGTAAAATTTACAAAGATATAAGGAATAACGGTTATCCCCAAAACCTGATTCGTAATATTTTCAAGAAAACTTTGTAATTTATTAATTCAACTCCCTCCCCTAGTTTGTTTTAATGATTCGAGCTGCTGTACGTGATCTCTCCTTTGTTAACTTTCTGTTTAGAAATACATATACACAGTTGCTGGTGGACACAATAAACTGGCTCTCACAATGCACTGCAGTATATGTCAGAGTCTGTGTCACAGTAACCTGGATAAATGAATCTAAAGTCCAGTCTCTTTAGAAATGGAATTTTAAGTAGTAGCCTGTAAAGGAATCAATTCTTGACAAAATCATTTATCAATTAAAATGACGCATGCTATATATTATTCTGACTAGAAGATTCAGAATGAAATTTTGAGATGCATAAAGTATTTTTAAAATGGTAAGCATTATTATTTTTAAGATAAGTATAGATAAGTAATATAAGTATTCTTATATATATAGTACATATTTATAATATTTTACCTATAAATATAAATTATACAATATTATTATTGATACAATAATTATGTTATCTACACAATTAAGTATACAATTATTTACAATTTTTTATACTATTATTTATACGTTATTATTTATACCTTGATATTATAATACATTATAATGCAATATTATTATTGTAATATTATACTTATACATACTAATTATACTTATAATTATACTTATAATTATTAGAAGTATACTTACATATATATATAATTAATAGTACTTTTATAAGTGTAAATAAGTATATATAAAGATAAGTATAGATAAGTACAACATCATTTATCAATGATAATGGCGTATGCTATATATTGTTCTGGCTTGAAGATTCGGAATAAAGTCTCTAGATGCATACAATATTTTTAAAATAGCAAAAAAGTTTACTTTATAAGATATACATTCAGTCAACAAAAAACTAACACACTAAATTAATACACAGTTTGTCCAATTAATTATAAATTCTGCATTATAAAATAACTTTATTACTTTCAGAACTATAATGTACTGCAGTAGTATAGAAATCTTGGAAATTAAAATAAATAAAATTTACAAAGATCGAAAGAATAGCGGTTACCCCAAAAATCAGATTAGAAATATTCTTAAGAATACTTTATAGTTTATAAACTCACCCACCTCCTCTCTTTTTAATGATTCAAAACTTATGCTTTTTTTTTGTTTACCATATTACGATACTGTTCCGGAGAAAATTTCATACGATTTAAAATCATTTAACATTACAGTTTCTTTTAAACTTTTAAATAAACTTAGGACTTTTTTTTAAAATAGCCACAACTATAAATATGATATAACGAAATTTACCTATGTTGTATCTATGATTCAATGCAGTGATAGTGACGACCGACGTATGTAGAGGTGAGAATGAAATATTAAAAAATATAAGACTTGTTGAATGTTGGCGCATTTAAAAATGAAAAATTAAATTCTAAATTAGCAAAGCCTGCGTTTAAACAGACCAAACAGCATAGTTTGAAAATCCTTTAATTAAAAAAAATAACATCAACGCTTATCATATAGTTATTCATGGGAAACTGGCTCACTTGGTACGCTTAACGAACCTGGTTCGAATCTGAATTGATATTTTGTGTTTTTAAAAGTAAAAAAATTAACTTGATCTTTGATTAAGTCAAGGGCAAGTTCGATTTTCTGTTATTGCTGATTTTAATACTGATGACAGTTTATGTTGCGTGGTGAAACGTCTACTTTTGAATATTTTTATTTTAATTAATTTTATGTATGATTTTAATTTAATTTCTCTTTTACTGTAGTCAAGTCTGCTTGGTGTTTCATAATTAGTTTAAACATTATTATTATTATTATTATTATTATTATTATTTTTATTATTATTATTATTATTATTATTATTATTATTATTATTATTATTACTCTTTTATAAATTAAAAATTCAGCTGAAGGAAAAAAAACAATAGAAATAAGGTCAATAACGAATCTAATAAATAATTAGTAAATTTATTTGTGTAATGATAATGTATAGAATGCAGTACATTTCACATAATATATTTCATTCAATATATTACATGTTAATTAAATATACGTTTAAATTTATGTTAATTATATTTATAAAATTAAGTATGAAATTAACTACGAATAATTTCACTTAAAGAAATCAGTTTTCTTTAAATTAAAATTTACATCAATAAAAATTATTGATCTCTCTTGATTTCTCTAAAAAGTTACATCAGTTTTGACAAAAAAAAAAAAAAAAAAAAAAAAAAAAAAAAAAAAAAGTTAATAATTAAAGATTAATGCTTTGATAGAATGGAGAATTGCTAAAGTTAATTTTATTTGTAAAAATACAGTTTCAAAAACATGTCCTTAACTCGAAAAATTAAATTATCTCCCAAATATGAAATGCACTAAATAAATGATCGAAAAAATTAATCTCAAATATACATAATATTTATAAAATATATTGAATGCAATAACTAGAAATATTTTTGAAATAAAGTCAACATTTTATATTATAAATTTTATTTCATCAGAAAAAGTAATTGCACAAATTTTAACATTACTTCAAGTCCATTATTTAATCATTCGAAATGTATGCCGTTTGAAAGGTCACTTTTCAATGTATAATTTATTATCTTATGATGTAATTCAAGAAGTATTTTAAAGCGCTTTATCAAATATTCGTTGAATTAATAGAATTCTAAAAAAATTTACTGCTTCTAATATTATAAATTATAGTTTAAATTGTAATTTTGTGGCATCATGTTTACATTGAAAGAGGCTGCGACGACGGTGCGTTTTGTTTACCACGTGTTTTTTAACCATTTCATGACTAAGGGAAATATTTTCCCATTTTAAAATTGAGGATTTTTGTATTTAATTATAACCTTATCTGCATTTTCTATACACAATGTTAATTGTTGAATGCAATTATGTAAAAGATGTGCAAATTATGCTAAACGCTGCATAGAAAATAAGGCAGATATATGAAATATGTGCACTGTCCATGTATGCTTCATAGAATATCATAATTAACACATCATTTGCTATAATAATATTGTATTATTTTAATTAACATTTCCTTATAATAAGCCAATAAATAACAGTTATTGCATAATAAGACTAACTATATTTTTTGTTACCTTTATAGTTCATTAGGAAAAATATTTCTCATAAAATAATAAAGATAATAATAATAAAAACCTACACATTGCTATGTTTATTTCTTATTTTTATTTATTCTACATCTAAACAAACTTAAATAAACAATTATATACTAATATTCACCCTTAGCAAACTTATAGTCCTGAAACCGTTAACAGACAGCTAGAGTAATGAAAATAGTTGCATTGCTGTATTCGAGCATGGCGTGACTCTAGGGGCCTGTAATAAAAAAGGTATGTCGAATACACTGCGGTAGCCTGTCTTATTCGTTAATCTTGCTACTTGAATATTATTACCAGGAAACCTTGATTACTACGAGAAAATTTAAAGGCAGACTCGAGAAACGTGTTGCAGACATACAGTATTGTAATTTCTAATTATCTCTATCAAAATTAAAAAAAAAAAAAAATCATCGACAGATATTTTAGTAAAGAAAAATTACAGTCCATACTTCTCATTACAAGGGATCAATGAGAATGTTTAGACATTTTGATTTAATCATTTAATATCCGATTTTTGTTTTCAATTTTGAGGAAGAATTACGTTAATGATATTAACACTAGCTATACAAATAATTAATTGATGTTCAACGAATGTTAACGAATATTTTATATTTTGAAAGATAACAAATGTTGTTATTTCTCCTACTATTCAAGTACTATTCCTATGAAAATAGGCTGAGGAAGAATTTTTGGAGATGTTTAGAGAATAATTTATTACAAAAAAAATTTATTTAGATTACAATTTTCTAATATTTTTTGCGCTTTTTTACACATGATTATTTTAGGAAAGTAACTTTAATTTTAAATTTAAAGAGTTAAATACATAATTAAAATAAAAGAATTGCAAACGGTGGGCGCAAAAAGAACTAAGCAAATAATAACAATTATTATTATAACTAAATACCTAAACATAAATGAAGTCATATATTAAAGCATAGACATATACTAACATATCTACATGTAAATAGAAGAAAAAGTATATATTAACACAAAATAACATTCCATTAAAATACATGTACTATTAACATTACACCAGAGCCGAAAGGGTTAAGGAAAAAACACTTGCAATAATGTACTGTTTTACAATAAAAGTTAAGGATTTAGCATGGAATTTTAAATATTTTCATTGATTTTTAGACACAATTATCGTATTCCTTTTTTCCATCCCTTCCTGTCTTTCTTTGAAAAATTCCAGTCTTCAACTATTTAAGCAATAAATATATGTGAATTTTTACACCACTGAATTTACCCTGTTGGTCGCTGTTTTATAACAATTAAAACTGCTTGGTTTTTACATCATTTAAGGATATTTTCGTTGATTTCAAAAGATAAAAAGCGACGTTTCCCACTTAAAAAACTCTGAATTAAATGCATTTTTTTCGCAATTTTCTCCTTAATGTTTTGTAAAAATTCTGAAAAACTTATTGTTAAATAATTTATAAAAGTGCTCTAATTCTTTTGTATAGAAATATTACTGAAACATAATAATATAATTTCGTATTATGTTTTTTTAGTTTCTGTAGTTATAACTTTCTTAGTCGTTTTCCCTTGGAAATTAAGAGAATAAAAATCTTTATCCATGTTCCTTATGCCCAGTCTCTTAATATTTTGCTAAAGAATTAAACATACATAACTTCAATGATTTAACCAATACGAACAAATGCTGCAATAACAAACTGAATAACATATTAAGATATGCTAATTGCAAAGAAAACAATTTTTAAGATGTAACTGCAATGATTTCCATTCAATTTTAAATGTATAAAGAATTAATTTCAAAAATTATTGTAACTTGTTTAATAAGTAGATCTAGACTTTAACCCTTTACCTACCGAATTATGAATTCATGAAAATTTTACATTCTAAAGCAATTTACGCAAACTGTTTAAACTAAATTAAAACATTTACGTAATCATTTAATAATTTTTTGAAGGGCTTTAGAAAGATTGGAGGATTTAGAAGGTTTAATAAATTTTGAATTTACAGGGATTTTGCGCAATATTTATAAGCCCAATCAAATCTTTTATATTAAATTGTGTTCTTAGTATTTTATAGAACTATAAAATGTATACATATGATATTCTTACAATATAAATATAGAAATATTTCCGAATTGAAAAATTCTCTTCTCCCTCCCTCAGCGCCAATAAAGCTGGAAAGATACAAAGGCTAAATAAATCATTCTTTTAAAAATATTTTTGCTTTGTGTAACCAATTATTCTTTTGGAACAGAATAAAGTAATGTATCTGTAACTATATCCAAACAGTATTTCAATTAATCGACGTATTAAAAGAATTTTATATTAAGAAGTTTTAATGGTACTTATAAGTACGGTTGGTAGATAAAGGGTTAAGACATTTCATCACACCTTTACAGTTTTTAACGAACGTCAAACGGGCGAGAAGATTTTTTTTAATTCGTAATTTAAACCTTACGGACATTTTAACTATAAATTTTAATTATTATTTCATGGACATTTTTTGAGATACCGACGCGAATACTTCAATACAGGAAAAAAAAAATCATTTCACGTCGTAGGATAAGGGGTGTGGAATTTAAGTATTGTAAAAAAAAATCACCAACAGTAATTACAAGCAAAATTCCCCACTATATAATTTACAAGGAAGGTCTCCATACTGGCCATACTCAGAATTTTACGAAAAAAAATCTAATTAAAGTACTTATGTATGTAATAAAGAATTCGTCAAAATTAGCGGCGGAATCATAGAAGAAAATATGTAAAAAAATAAAATATTTTGCAATATTTGGCGTGAAAAGAGGAAAGAATCACTCGATTTGGTGAGCAGCCTTTTTCCTCGCCAAAAGGAAACGATTATAATGCAACTCAAAACGGTTAGATATTTAGAATGCGTGTAAATGGTATTTAATGAATTTAAACATAAATAATGGGAGACTTTAATATATTATTTACGTATGTATACATATTGTATTACATGTGTATATTACTTGTTGAAGTAATTATTCAATTAATCACTGAATTTTGTTTTTCGTAGATTTAAAAAAAAATCACATTGAAAAAAATCATCTTCATACATTTAAGCGTATGCAAAAATAAAAGTAAGATGCTTCTATGGCAACAAAATCTAATCGAAAATTCTCAATCGGACTTCGAGCTTGAAACAAATTTAATTAATTTAAATTATGAATTTTGTTTTAAATCTCAAATTTTGATGATTAAAATTTGAATAAAAATACATATAAATATCGATATAACAAAATTTATACTTAAAAGAAGCAAAAACTGGCAAAACTAAAGTTATTTAAATTAAATTTATCAAAACAAGTTCAACATGAAGCTTTTTTTTTTCTTTATGTGTATTTGTCATAAAGTATTTTTTGAAATTACATTCTATCGCCAACCGGCGATAAATCGCCAAATAACGAAATTTTCATTATTCTTTTACAGATAGTGAATGGAGTTTCCGCCGAATTTTAGTTTATAAACGTATATATCTACACGAGAAGAACATTCTGTAATTTTTTCAGATTTTTCGGGGTATGGAAGACCCCGTATGGGAGACCTTCCTTGTTAGTCAATGTGAACTTTTAAATTGTTTAAGGGGGTCCGGGACACATTTTAGAATAATTTTTATTTATTAAGTTAAATTTTGGATTTGTTCGGGATTGTTAAACACGTCAATAGGGAACAAAATCACATGATATAACTTATGAGAACGTTTTAGTTTTTAAATTTAAAATTTATTAAAAAATGGGGTAAATTAAAATCGTAATAATTTGAAATTTCCTTTGTAAAGTTTCATTTTTTTCATATAAATAAATAAAAATATATAAGCTATAATTTTGATTCATCATTTAAAAAAATATTAATGTAAATAAAATACATTGAAAAAATTCATTTGGGAAAAAAATCTATAATATAGTTTTCAAAATATCAGATTTTTAAAAGTAAAATATTTTTTTTAGATTTGCTGAATCAATGTGAAGGTAAAGCAGTTGGAAAATATCTCATCTAAGTTTGAACCATTCATCTTCAACAGTTCTTAAGTTATAACAATTTAAATAGAAGAAATGGTGAAAAAACCCATCATAAAATAAAACACATTTTCAAAAATAGACGTTTTTATAACAACCATTTTCTGAAAGCTATATTTTAAAAACAAACCAAAATATAAAATTTAATATTCCCTGTTCTTATTAAGATGGAAACATGATTTAAACGCCATTTTAAGCAGAAAAAAAAACATATACTTTTTTAACGTAATATTTTTTTTATGTAATGTATTTTTATTGTAATATTTTTCTTTCAGGATTTTTGTGCTCCTGACTCCCTTAAAAAATCCACATAGAAACTGGCTTTTTTAGAACAAACTTCACACTATATTTTCGAAAAAAGACAATGATCAAGATTAATCAAAAGTAATTATTGAAGCTTTTTACGAAATGTTTTGGAAACTGTAATATATAAAACAACTGTCAGAGAAATCTCAAGATTTATGAAGATATTTCTCATAAATAACCTAATTATGGACCATCACATGTACCTTCTTTACTCCATAACTCCTAAATCTAAAGAAAGGTAAAATCCATAGGACGTAAAAGGTTGTCATGAACCATCCAGCAAGTGATACTGACAACAAAAGATATCAAATGTAGAGCTGATTTATCGGGAAACTATCTCTCTTTTATACTCTTTCAATAGGATAGCGTTTTTAAGGATAACGAAATCTTTTTTCTCTAGAATGATTTTGTTAATAAAATGCAATGGATAAATGTATCTTTCGTTGATTCCTTGTTACTATATTTATGCATATTCATATCTTATATTTTTTAAGTTATCGGTTTTGTGAGTTTTTTACTAGAAAATCATACATCCTGAGTAATATTTAAAGTTATTATACTCATTTTTCTATAATAAATTGCCATTCTGTGTAAGTATCCACTCTTTTCTTTATAAAAAAAATCGACATAGAAACTGGCCTGCTTAGACGTAACTCAATACTAAGTTTTTGAAATAATACAGTGATCAAGATTCAACAAAATTAATTACTGATTTTTTATGACATGCTTCAGGAAATTGCAATATATAAAACAACTGTTGGAGAAAACTCAAGATTTATTAAGATATTTCTCTTAAATAACCTAATTATGGACCATCACATATATCTTCTTTACTGTATAACTCCTAAATCTAAAGTAAGGTAAAAGCCATAGGACGTAAAAGGTTGTCAAGAACCATCCAGCAAGTGATACTGACAACAAAAGATATCAAATATACAGCTGATTTATCAGGAAAATTCCCTCTTTTATACTATTTCAATAGGATAACATTTTTCAAGAAAACGAAACCTTTTTTCTCCACATATTTTACTGATATAATGTAATGGATAAAGGTATCTTTCGTTTCTTCATCGCTACTATATTTATGCATATGCATATTTTATCTTTTTTAAGTTATGAGTTTTTTGAATTTCTTACCAGAAAATTATTTATTGTAAGTAATATTTAAAATTGTTTTTTCATTTTCTATTACATATTGCCATTCTGTACACTTGTTTATCTATATTTTTAATTCTTTTCAGTACTTTTCATTATAAAAACATTACAGAAAACCGGAAAAAAGAAAAAAAAACGCTATTAATATATGTGCATATATTAATAATTAATACATATGTTATTACATTATATAACAAAGTAACACAATAATATAAAGCAAGTTGCTCTGTGTTAAGCAGAGAAAATGAATCAATTAAAGCCCATTTATTCGCAAAATGTAATAGTAGAATATTTAAAAATCCTTATTGTGTATATGGGGTTCATGCCATAAATTTTCAATTTATAGTAAAAATTTTATATTTATTTATTTATTTTTACTGTTTTTCTTATTATTTGACCGATATATACATTTTAAATATTTTTTCATAAAAAACAAAAACAAAATCCTGCAGTAAATGGTTAAAACTCTCCAAAGTTTAAAAAAAATCTGATTTTTGTTATAATGAACGCCATTTAAACAAAAAAAAAAATTTTTAAACTAAATGTTTATTAAAATTCTAGTGAATGTAATGGCCGTTGATAATAGGTTGATCAAACATGTGTTCGATTCTTTTGATTTTTTCCCCCTCACTAATCACAGAAAAAGACTCGGAGGATAATGCTAAGTCTATGGAGGCGTTCTTTTCAAATATCTCGCTAAAATTTTAATAAATTTACATGATTTTCTTTTGCATAGGATAGCTCAAGACGATCTACAACCGGCCTAGTTTTTACTTTTTCGATTTTGGTTTCCGATTTTTTAAAAATTACTTTAACTTTCGGAATCGGTTAGAACCGGTACTGAAATCGAAACTATCATAATATGAAAAATATGTAACCAAGATCGGAACAGTAAAAACTTGTCCGATTGTAGATCGTCCTCAGCTATCCTATGCAAAAAAAAATCATGTAAAAATACCAAAGTTTGAGTTAGATATTTGAAAAGAACCCCTTTCCCCATAGACTTAGCATTATCATTCGAGTCTTTTTCTGTGACTAATGTTGCGTCTTAAAGGAAAAATGGTCGATCAATTTAAAGTCTTTTTCTCCCATCTTCAGTCTTAAAAGATGATTTTTAAAGGAACAACTGTAAAAGCCATATAATAGGCAATAACTACAAAGTTGCTTAAACTAGGCTACGATTCGTCTGACGTTATTTTAGTGATGTTTTCGTATCGCACTATAAATAATAAATGTTAAAACGACAATAATAATAAAAATAATAGTAAGCACGGCTTACTTATATAAATATTAATATGCATAATGGTAATAAATAATAATAATAATAATACTCAACAGTGATTTTAGGACAACATTTTACTACTATTAAAACTCATTTAAACTAAAATTATTGCCAATAGCTCTCATTTAAAGTCACAGTAGACGAAAATGTAATATGCTCTTCAAATTTTCCTTTAAAAAACCCACAGGTGCATAGTCGATTATTTTTAAAACATAAACTTTCACTATTCACCATAACATTATTTCCAATCTACAACAAAATTGATCAATTTTCATGAAAATTATAGATTATAAAGTTGAAAAAAGAAGCAATAAGAGATGCAAAACAAACATACCTTGTATACTTGTAATGCTAAAGAAATGTAAATTAAACAATCATTAGAATGATCTCTATTTAACCAATTTATTTATTCATAAAGAATGATTTTGAATTCATAGTACAGACTTTAAAGTACACTCTTTAAGGCTTTAAAACACAGTAAAAATATTTTATTACGTAGGGATGTATAGTCGCAAGTGATGCGTTCAGTTACAAACACCATGGATCAATTTGGACCTTTGCTATTTCAAAATTCCCCATTCATACCAGAAAATACCTATGCTTTTTTTTTTCTTTAATTAAGACAGAGATTTAACTATTACATAAAGGTGATATTCTTCTTTGCAAATTTCTAACATGAAATTTATTTCTTGAATGATAATTTAATTATGAAATATCATATGCTCAAAAAATCAAATAAATCTTAATTATTTGTATAAACACTTTGGATGGAGGTTTGTAAAAAAGAAAAAAAATATATCCTACATTAAAAAACTTATTATGTTAAATTATTAATTTAATAAAGTGTCAGTTAAAAAATCTGAAAAGCACTCCTCTTACACACATATTTTTTTTCTATTTTAGTGCCAGGGGACTTTAAAATGTTTATTGAACAAAATACATGCTTTTTCGAACATAAAATCATCAATCATTCTAAAAATTACATTCTTCTATTTCGATATATTCACACGTCTCTGTGACATTTTTAAAAAACGATTTCGTGCACTTCAATGTCGCATTCAGGACATGTACTTCAATGAAGGGATATTTTAAATATTCACTTCGTACTATGAAAGCGAAAAAAAAGTGTGCTACTTTCTCAAAAGAATAAATTTTTTCATACAGAAAAAAATGTTTAAATTATTTCATTTTAAAACTAATTTCATTCCTTTGTGTTTCGACGAATCTTATTTATTTCCTGTTTTATGCATATCTTATATATTATGTATTTTTTAAATGTATATTCGAAACATAAATATACTGCAACAAGAGCATTTTAAACAGAAATCGGTTTCTAGCATTTACAGCCAAGTAGTTTTTGAATAATGCTCCAGAAGTAATGCGTTTTATGGATTATTTTATAAGTATTAAAAAATGAATTTATTATCTGAAAATTAAAAACATTAGTCAAAAATTAAAATCAACGCAATCTCTAACGTACGTCACAGAATGACTTCCTTGTTATCCTCGAGTAAACATTACTGAAAAAACACGATGTCAAAATTTAGTGTTGCTATAGAAAATTTCAGGAATTTGTGCAAGTTCTTTATTATGAAAGTCCATTATTTCATTTTTTAAATTTTAAAATGAAAAATTTCATAATTTCTAATCGCATTATTATCTTTTTTTTCTTTGACCGACTATGGATGCTAGGGAAAATTTATAAACAGGAACTTGTTTCGTGCATTAACTTAGTGAAATATTTATCCTTCTCATGCGTAAATTATTTTTCATATTTTTTCATAATAATAAAAAAATTGTGTGACAAATGCGAACCCATTAAAAAATATATATATATATGTATTAATGTATTTTTTTGTTTCACGGTTTGAAAAATAGTTGCTGAAGGAAATGGGAAATCTGAAACATATCTAAATCTTTTTATTGGTTGAATTCCACAACTTACTTTTTATTTTATTCGTTTTCTGAATGGTACATGCTTAATGTCCAAAAATAGAATACTTCTTTCTTGTTTTATTCGTTTTCTGATTGGTTCATATTTGATGTCCAGAAATAAAATGCTTCTGTTGCCACGATGACAAAAAAATAATATATATATATATATATATATATATATATATATATATATATATATATATATATATATATATATATATATATATATATATATATATACAAATTAATAACTTAAAAACAAATTGAGATACAGCTTTCAAATAAACTGCATTTAAAAGTACATTTTTTCCCTACAGTGTAAAAATTAAAAATGTGTAATGTTTAGAAGTTTAAAAATTTGAAGTAACAAAAATTGTAAAACTAAAATTTCATTTAAAGTTTGATAATGATTGGTACAGGAATTTTAATTTTTAATCCATGGCGTACGTAACATAGGACTCTGTTATTACGTAAACCACGTTTTGATCATCATAAAAGTTATGTTTATTAATATTTTAATTATTTTGAAATGTAGAATTTATTTATAAGTCTAAAATTTTAGTCTTTGAATTTTAGTCTTATAATTTTCCAAATTATAAGACTGTAATTTGTTAAATTATATTTTATTATTATTATTATTTTAATAATGTAATATTTATTTGTCCCCATATGAGATCCATATGCATAAGAGGGTTACATACTAAAAGGTTTCATTATTAGCTAGTTCAGTGGATAATCATCTGCTATTTTTTTTATTTTTTTAATAACATGATTCAAATTCAAACGGAGCCTTTTTGAAAATATCAATGAATTCGTGATGAAAGATGAAATATTTATTCTGATCCATTTTCCCTATAACAAAAGTTTTTGTAATTTTATCATTAAAGTCAAGTATGAACATTGCCCACACTAATGAGTCTTAAACGGATAACAGACATTCCGTTCTGAGTTGTTAACAGAACCCTGTAGTTTGCAGAAATGAAACATTTGACTGCTACAACAAACTACAAGGTGTTTTAGAAATTTTTTTATATTATTCTGTCTTTTTTTAGAAAAATAAAAGTTAAAACAGTTATTATTTTTTTAAATTAGCTAATTTCTATTTAAGCAAATCTAAAAAAGATTTGCTAAATTATATTTATATATTTCACTCTGTTGCATTTTTTTAAATGCACGTATTCGTACCTTAAATAGTAAATATTCAATTCATAAAATTAATATCACTTCAAACGTATTTCTTATTTAATTTTTTTAATAATGTAAACAGTATAATATGATACAGTGTAAAGTTTTAATAACATAGACACAAAGTTTACAAAAGGAAACTGAAAAATATTTATAAGTGTCTATTGATCGTTAAGAAAATTAAGTGACATATTTGGATGTCATTATTGTATATTATTAAGTTGTTGACTCCATATAATGCAAATACACTAAGCAAAATTTCAAATGGCGTCGTTTATAATTAAATCAGGTTTCATTGAATTGCAATTTTTATAAAAAAGTTAACTTTTGATATTAAGAATTATCACATTTGGATTCCTAATTATATTTTTATATAAGAAAAATGATTTATATCATTATATCGTCAACAAAGTTATGAAAATTAATGTTTCAGACTCTCAAATGGTGCTAACAAGAAGTGAGAGAATGCTAAACTCTTGTTTGGAGTTAATAGGTTAAATTTATTTAATTTTGTATTAAATCATTAGTAAAATAAAAATGTAAATCAAATTACTCATGCAAGTACATTAATTTGAGTTAAAAAAGAAAAGTAGTGAAAAAATCTTTTTTTTCTACTTTAGTAATATATAGATTTCTACTTTTGTAATTATTTGATAGACTTGTAAAAGATTTTCCATTTGATGCTCCAAGTTTTTCATCTGTATCTATTTATAATTATGGTCTATTTTAATTATTTAAATATTATCAAATTGTTGCAATACTGATAATCCATTTGATTTTCTTTTCACGTTTAAATTTGTTACATTGGGATATTCTATATTCATTTTAGATATTGAATTGTAGTATTATATAATGGTTATATACATATATATTTAAATTTATACTTACAGTATGACGAAGTATATTTTGTATCACTTTAATCGAAGTAGTATTCTTTAGAGTCAACTAGCAGCATACAATCGAACAGCGAAATTTAAATAAAGTAATTTATAAACTCTTTTAAAGAAGAATTGAAAACTGCCTAATGAAAAATTCATTGATGCAGTATAATGTTACGCTAAGGAAAGGCAGTTTTTAAATACTTCATCAATACCCTGTTTAAAATTATGCTATGAAGTTTTATTATCTAATTAAACAACAGTCTTAAGATTATATGGTGAAAAAAGGGCATTGGAGGGAAAAAATTAAGTAAAACTAAGAAGTGGTAAAAAAATATTTAAGTGTTCTCTTTTTAATTAAAACCGTGATATTAAATTGAGTACAAAGCAGAAAAATAGAAAATGTTTATAATGCAGAAATAATAAAATTATTATTTTTTTATTATAGTTTAGAATAATGCATTAGTATTGCAATTATCACTTATATACGAGGGAAAATCGTTAAGTAGGTCATAATACGATAAGAGAGATCAGAAATTAGAAGTGAACTGTTTTTAAATATGCTAATAAATGGCAGAATTATCCAACCATAAGACATTAATTCCGAATTTATGAGACAATAGCTGATCAAGAAAAGCAGGGGCTGCCGAGAGTTGTTGAAGAAGAAAGAAGTGGTGGCGAACAACAGTAATAACTGCAATGGAGTGCATGTCTTAAGCTTACAGCTCACTGATATAGACGTTAAAGGCTGAAGAAGCAGCTGAGCTATTGTTGTTCGCCTAGGCTGCATCTTCTCTCGCAATTTCAAGGGGTGTCATGAGTCTTACTTTTTACTTGTTAGTGCAATTTAGGAGCAAGTTATTTATTTTTCTCAGTCCCTGTATAACGTCAATGAATAAAATTTTAATACAGACAGCCTAATATATTTTCTGTTTAAAAAAAATTCTAATATTCTACATCAAAAATTTATTTATTTTTTAAAGTTTAATTAAAAAAAGATTTTTTTTTGACTTGCACCCACTGCGTACAAGATTGTAGCAAAACTATTAGTTAAAGAGCCCCCAACAATGTAAATGATGATGTAAAACTAATGTATCTTGAACTTATAATTCATTTCAAAGCAATTTGTTTATTTATTTATTTTAAATTTAAAATATAAAAATTTTTAAAAAATAATTTTTCTATCGAAAAATTTCAAAATTTAAAAAATTAATGCTATTATAATATTAAATTTAAAATATAAGTTATACTTTAACTTAAAATTAAGATATTTGCCAAGTTTAATGCAAGTTGCCTTAGTAGTTTTTCCGAAATATTGCGCGCATTCTATTTCAATCAGAATATGAAACAAAATATTTTAAATTTTATGGATATTATGTTACCTATATTAGAAATGTTATGCATTTTTGTTTCAGAGAGACTGATAATAATAATAATAATAATAATAATAATAATAATAATAAATGCGACATATTGTTAAATTGCACCACCACTTAAAAAGTAAGACCCCTAGAACGGTCATTTAGTTCTTCATCAACAACTTTTTAACGCCTTTGCTCTTCTTGCACAGTTGTTGTCTCATAAATTCGAAATTAAATCATGTAATTGGATATCTTGCCACCTATGAGCATATTTGTAAACAGTTTGCAATTAATTTCTGATCTCGCATGTCTGCTTGCTACCTATTTACTGACTTTTCCGCGTATATTCAAAATATTGAAAAATTTTAAGCTGTAAATTAGTACCAACATTATTTTGATAAATTAAAAGACTAGATTAAACTCAAAATCTGTGGATACTATTAAAAACTAGAAAGCCATGAAACACCGAATAGAAAAAATGAAATTCTAGAACTATATAATGCATATACTACTTCTGACAATAAAGTTCGGTGAATGAATTCAGAACAACCGATCTGGCAACACTGGGGAAACAAAACGCTGCACCTGCATAGAGGCAAGTGTTGATCATCTTCCCCCACCGTTGTTTAGTTGAGCGTCGTTTATGTTCTGTGTAAGACTTGCTTAACTAAGTGCTTGTTCAGTGTGTTGGTTCTTAACTTAGAACAGGAAAATGAACAAATAGAATATCAGTTTAAAGTTTGGTTTTAAGCTTTGCAAGACACCGAAAGAACTTCATGAAGAATGGTGCAAATTGAACGCCTACCGTACTCGCCAAATCTCTATCCTCCAGACTTCTTTCTATTTTCACGACTCAAACTCTCTTTGAAAGAGATTTAACCATATTGCTGACATCCAACGAAACGTGACGAAGCTTTTGAACTTCATCCCAAAAGAAGACTTCTTGCGAATTTCCCAGGACATGTATAGCAGATCGCAGCGGTACATAGTTATAAGAGATGACAATTTTGAAGGCTGGTAAGGTAACTTTAGTTTATATTTCATCTACATTAATGCCACTGGACTATTCACCGAACTTTATTGTCAGAGGTAGTATTTAATAATATAAAACAAACTCGCGATTACTGAAGAGCAGATTACCAAAATTTTTTATTTTGTTTAGTTCACTTTTCCTTTATAAATAAATAAAATAAAAAAGTATGAGTATAGAAAAAGTGATTCTTTGGCATTAAATTAATATAGAAAATAATACAAAATTAAAAATTTAAAAAAAAGTTATTTAATTTGGTCTACATTTAAATAAAGCCTGTGCAAACAAATAGACTAATAAGAACAGAAAATTAAATTTTATTAAGTCAACTGTATGGATATTTTCTTTACTCTAAATAAAAATATAAAAATTGTTTAACGGAAGTTTCGTGTTGCTTGTGTCCGTTATTGCGTTTAGCTAATGTTCGGATAATCAGAAATTAACTTTATATTGAAGTTTTCCTTTGGAATATGGTTAAAATGAAAACGCAAACTTAGCAAAAATTTTCACCAATAGATATTTTGTTATTTTTTGCTTTTAGAATAAATTTCTGTATTTTTATCTTTAAGGTTTGTATGAGCAGCATTGACTACGCTTATCTGGAATGCAAATTCATGAAACAATTTTTCAGCACTCAATGAACATAATAATTATCACTACTAATTGTTAAATATAATCTTTTTCATTGTCTTGTGAATGCGTTGAGAATGTATTGTGCAAAGAGTGTTGTCAAAAATTACAAAAAAATTTCAGAAATGCAGTTATTGATATTTATTGGTAAATTTACTTCACTCAGTAATCTCCCGCATTCTTTTTCCCTAGAACAAACTGTCTTTTTCAAAATTGTGTAATTTTAAAGGGGCTCTTTAGAAAAGTGTTTTAAAAATATACTACATGTTTTGTTGGTACTACTTGGTGCTACTTGGTACCGTCGACCAAAAATCTTTTGCCAGACTATAAGATTAAATGCCAAAAATGGATGATCGTGCATGTCACATTCAATGACATTAAATACGATACACTTATTTAAAACGTCATTAAGTGATTTTTATTTCGACTTTTTATTTGTATTTTTATTAATATTCAACTAATTATTTGTTTTTTTTTTCGTTTTTTAAAATATAAATTGTGTCACTATCTATAATTTGGCTATTTGGCGATTTCTATAATATGGCGAAATTGGTCGACGGGATAACCAAGTAGTACCGTTTTGTTTTATAGTGTTATAAATTGTATGGAGTTTACAATTTATTGTTAACACAATTTGTTGGTGACAAAAGTTGTGAAGCAGAGCAATGTAGTAAGAAAATATTTTTATCAACATTATTTGCAACACTATTTACCCACAATTAACAACACTATTTTAAGAATATATTTCTGAATAGCAACGATTTTGTAACATATTATAAAGTCAAAAAAGTTTGTATATGAATTTTTAATTTTCTCAACACGTTAATGTTTTAAAAATTTAATGACAAAAAGTGTTCTAAAATGCGTTTTGTTTTTGTTTGTTAAGAAAAAAAGAATTTTTTTTAGACAGTGCACTGACAGAAAAAAGATATGCCCGTATCTTGAATAATATATACTAAATTGATAAAATTAATTTCACTTTAGATTTATTTTTTATTTAAAGTATCTAACATTGTAAACAATATAATGTAGCATAATATAATACGAAACCATTTCTTGATGTAGCTCTAATAAAAAATTTATCAAGCCTTACACTTGAAAGTACAGTTTACAGAAAAGTGAATAATTCCAACAGCACTATTCGTTTTAACAGTTCATCAACTTTCAGTTACAAATTTCCCCTGTTCAGCTATATAAGACGAGCATTTAGTATTAAAATAGCAAATAATCTTAAATTCTTTAATTAATTTAAATATTAAATTAATTAAAGAGTTTTAAATCTTTAATTTAAAACTCTTTTTTTTCCTTCGTTTTTTAGTTTTTTTGTTTTGTTTGTTCTCCGGTAGATGTCGCTACCTGTCTACCCAGTTGTTCAGGCTGTTTTCTTCTCATTGGTTGCTTTTCTTTAGGCGGGATCGTTTTCGTAGCGGGTATATATGCTTGCGTCTCTCTGTCTGTGTCTCTCTGCTCAGTTTGGTTTCTAGCTTGCTGAGTTTTGCACTGATGAAGAATCTCGTTAGTAGATTCCAAACAGCTATTTACTACCTTTTAATACTTTATTTGTGTATTTATAACCGTTGGATTTTTATCTTTAAAAGAGCATTTAGTGTTTGCTTTGTTATTTATCTTCAAAATGAATTAAATACCATTAAAAACATTGCAGTTGAGAACGGTTTTCCAATACGCATTATTGACAAGCTACTAAACTCACAGAAAAACCGCATGGAAATTCAAAAACCGTCTCCAACTAATATGAAATATTGCAAAATGAAGTACATACCAGGACTTTTCGATAAAATCAGGCATGCGCTTTTTCGCTTTAGCGTAAATTTAATCGCCACTCCTCCAATAAAATTAAAAGATCTAATTAGCGCCAAAATAGACCCGATTCCGAAAGATGAAATTTCTGGAGTACATCTAATTCCTCTTAAAACAGAAAATATTTAACTACTGAGAATGTATTTATTGAAAATACAAAACATTTTCAGTGGTGCATAAAACAAGAACTTTAATATGAGCTTGTACAATTAAAATAAAATAAAATATTAACGTTTCGCGCTGTCTCCTGCGGACGTCTTCAGGAAAATTAGATATTAAAATGACTAAAAATTTGCTTCCTTATCGAGAGATAATATTTCTAATAAAATAAAATCGAAATGAATCAAAAGTTTAAAAATGTTGTTACTTAGACGTGAGTAAAACTTAAAATATTGCAAAGAGATACAAATTTAATATTTTATGTTGTTATGCCATATTTTTGGTAGATTATAGGACAAATTATCATTACAAGGTTTATTTTCTCGTGCAATGATTTCGACAGATTCTCTTATTTTACCTTCAACTGGGTTACAGCATGGAACTATGATTTTAGCCTCTTCAAAGTTAATACGGCAACTCTTGTTCGCCAAGTAGATGCGAGAAAGAACAGTATTCTGTTTATACTGTCTAATATCCCTGCGATGCACCGTAATTCTAACTAAAAGTTTGCGTATTGTCATGCCAATGTGGAGAATATTTTAGAAAATATTTATCTCGAATACATAGGAATGACTTCTCGTAAACTTAAAGATCGTATCAAAGAACAGATTTAAAATACCAGCAGTTGTCCAGTAACAGCCCTGTCAAGACTCAACCAAAAACAAAATATTTCGAAGATGCAAAAATTATATGTCCCTTGAAGAATTACCGTGATTTAATCATACGAGAATCTATAGAAATTTTTAGCAAAATGAAATATTTTTTGTAACGACGTTTCGTCCTACAACATACCAAGAATTTGGATCAATTTACTTACAGAAACATAACACAAGTAATAGTCCACGTTCCTCAATATCTACATTTTATTTTAGGATCTAAAAATTGACTTCTATTTTCATCTCAATTATGTGACATTTGAAAATTAAGATTTAACTATTTGTATTTTTATTTTATATTCTCGATCGATGGCTGTTTTTACAGTTGAAAGTACTAAGGATTAAAAGTAATTTAATACTATTTAAAGAATTTTTTGTCATTTTTAAGTGAGTTACACATAGTGTAGTTTTAAGTTTACCTTTTTAAAAATATGAATATAGCATTCTACTTATTTATTCAATAAGTTACATTTTTCATTAATAAAGTGAATTCTTTCATAATAAAAACTAACATATTTGGATTCATCATATTTTTTTTATATAAGAATCGTGATTTATGTCCCTGTATTGCCATCAAATTTGCACAAAGCTAAATTTATGGATGCTCTAACAGCGCTAACAAGAAGTGGCAAGGTGCTGAACTCATATTTGGAGTCGACGGGTTAAAACTTTTTTTTTACTTCGTATTAAATAATTAATAAAATAATAATGTAAATCAAATTACCGACGTAAGTAAGTTAATAAGGATTAAAAAATAAAAACGAAAAAATAAGGATTTTTTATTTATTTATTTATTTATTTATTTTTTTTACTTACTGAAGTAAATATATACCGCATGATCCAGAAGTTCAGGACTTTTGAAATGTTAATATAATTAGCAAATTATAAACAATTGAAATATGTAGTTAAAAAAATGCTTACAAACTTGTGAAATTTCTTTTGTTTAATGAAAAAAATATGTTATATAAGTTACATTTTTTTTACCAACAGATGGTGCTCAAATTGATAGTAGAGTTTTGCCATGGTATCATGCAGTTAACTGAAAAAAGAATTAGTGTCCAAGGAATACACCTTATCAGTATGACGCCCATCATTTATAAGTATTGCCGTGAGACGATACAAAACAACTTAGCATTAATGAGCAGAAAGAACTTCCATAAGAAATTCCGATTTATTGTGAAAAAGCAAGATTACTGCTTTCACTATGTGCTGACGATATCGACTGACAAGGAAATTTTCCATACTGGCACACTGAGAAAACTACAGAAAATTACAGAATGTTCTCCTAATATGGGTATATTTGTTAATAAAAGAAATATTTGCGAAACCTCGATAAAGCGTCTATAAAAAATGAAATTTCGTTTTTTGGAGACTTTTCACCGGTTGGCAATTTTTAAAAATACGTTCTTCTGTTGAAATCTCGTTAACCGCTTCGCGACAAGAGTCCTTAGCTTAATTTTTAATCTTACATCACCGATTTATCAAAACAGAAAATTTTTTGTAATTGAATCTTGAATATTCTCTGATTAAATAAAGTAAACTTTAAATTAAATATTAACTGGTGGGAATGATGAAGGATTCTGAGCGACAATTTTTGTATTTTCGCGCCAAATATTCTAAAATATTTTATTTTTTACAGACTTCCTACTGATATTCCGCCGCTAAATCTAACTGATCCTTTATTACATACGTAAGTAGTACTTTAATTTTTTCAACATATTCTTCTTATGTCACGCCAGGAGACCTTCCTTGTGAGTATTGGCATTGCGTTTTATCTCATTTGCGGTTATTATAACAGATGTTTGACGTATCT
>CAXHSM010000760.1:0-21000 GCA_964019185.1 Maratus speculifer
TAAGCATTTGCTTAACAAATATTATTTTTTAAAGTCAAAATGTTTAAAGAATAAACAACAACAATAATATAAAATATGTATGGTACCATTAAGACCATTATATGTATGGTATGTATATGTATGGTTATGTATAAGTACCATTATATGTATGGTTTTGAATAGCTGCTTGTATGCAAATTAGATTGTCATAATTTTCAGCTTCTTTTAATTCTAATAAATATTTTATAAATTGCAAAATTGTTAAAATTGAATAATGTTACTTTCTTACATTTGGAGCATATGTGTACTGATTATTTGTTTTGAAAAATAGTAAGAAAAATCTTAATTTAGGATGACTATTTAACTACTGTATTTTATGGAAGAAACGCCACACCCATCAGCGTTAGAATTCCTAAAAAAAAGTCACTAGTCCCAAGGACCAGTAAGCATGAGAATTTACTGGTCCGCAGACATCATCACTGGTCCACTACATAAAATTCTATTAAATAACTTTAACACTTATAATGGCCTTTCCCCCACCCCCGTCCCTCCCTGGAATATAACCCAATCCTACTTTGCATTTATCCAAAATTTTTAGCATAATAAAATGTAAAATTATAATTTGCTTAAAATTAAATAAACAGTACGTAAAGAAAAACTATCAAATTATTAATTAGATATTTTATTTGCCATTACTTATTTCTACTGACTGTAAGTTTTAATGCAATTTTTTTTCGATTTTTCTCTAGATTGTAGCCAGAGGGGTGGAATTGTAGCTAGTGTCAGTGATGCAGCTGGACTTGAAAAATTCTGGATCCGCGGGACTTCTAAAATTCTGGGTCCCTTTTCGACAAAAGCGGGTCCCCACTAATAATATTAAGTCATATTTTTCGACTCAAAAATTGAACTTGTTCATTTCCACAAGAAAAATAAAATGCAATAATTGTTTTAGTAATAACAAATAATTAAAACCAATATCAATTTAAGAGAAAATTTGTGTACTTTTTAAAGAATAAAAGTGCAAGATACAAATTTAATTATAAAATAATGCTTATTAAAGTGTAGAAGATAACAAACCTCTTTTAAAATGGGGCAAGACAGGTTTATTGAAAAAAACATTTTAACTGAAAAAAGGGATATTTTTGTTGAGTAAATGGATACTTTGCTTAATGAAATGGTGCTTTCAGGGGTCGCATTCACTCAGAAAGATTTGGAGCAATAAAAAACCGATTGGGAAACAGGAAAATCAGTTTTTGGAGCAGCAACAACAATTTTGAAGCAGGAAAATTAGTTTTTAAAACAGAAAAATTCTCTCCCAGTATTCACTTATTTATTTTTTTTTGTGCTTTTTTGTCAAAATTTCAGTTTTTTGTGTTATTTTGACGAAATCTTTTGTTTTTTCGGGATTTATTGACGAAATGTACCATTTTTCGCGATATTTTTTGACAAAATTTGCCGTTTTATCGCGATATTTGGACGAAATTTGCCGTTTTTTCGCGATCTTTTGAAGAAATTTGCCGTTTGTTCGGGTTTCAGGCTGAAATTAGCCTTTTTTTCGCGAATTTTTTGGCGATATTTGCCGGAAATTAGTCGTTATTTAGCGAATTTTTAACAAAATTTGTCGTTTTCTCGCAGTCTCTTGAGGAAATTTGTCGTTTTTCGCGATTTTTTTTGACAAATTTTGCCGTTTTATCGCGATTTTCGGACAAAATTTGCCGTTTTTTCGAGATTTTTTTTTCTAAATTTGCCGTTTTTTCGCAATCTTTTGAAGAAATCTGCCTTTTTTTCAGGTTTTGGAATGAAATTAGCCATTTTTTCGAGAATTGTTTGACAAAATTTGCTGAAAATTATTCGTTATTTCGCGATTTTTTAAAGAAATTTGCCGTTTTTTCGCGATCCCTTAACGAAATTACGCTTCCCGTGGGACGCGTAAGAGCTATTTTTTTGCATCCCATCGCCGATTTTTTGCTTAATTTACGCGCTATAGCGCATCCGTGACATCGCTGAAATAAAAAAAATCTTATGTGCGATTGGTTGCGATTTTCTCAGGGCCTGAAAAAAGGCACTGGTCCTGCGGACCACTAAATTTTTCAAATTAGTGGTCCGATTGAAATATCGGTGGTCTTGGACCAGCGGACCACCAAGGATTTCGAACGCTGCCCATCATAAGCACCACACTTTTCAAATTGGTCTCAATAAACTAAAAAATATCCTAATCACTGCACCTATAAAAAACGCTATTCTGTCGATACAGTCACATGGACCTAAATTTATTTAAACTTGTCTGTACAGTGTAGGGAGCCTCCTTTTTTAGTAATTTAAGATGCCTACAATTATATTTAAAATATTTAAACCAGGATTTAAATATTTTATTTTATTTTATCCCAGTTTTATGTGTGCAAAATAAAATAATCATAAAGACTGCACATGGTGCAAACGTTGCACTTGAAAAAAAAAAAAAATTAACTTTCAAACTCATAAATGCCGCAGCATTTCTTCCATAAAATATGGTACTAAAGGATTTTGCATTTAATAAAATAATAGTGATAATAAATTATGATTATTCCTAATAGCAAAATAATTCTATTTTAATAATCACAATAGTACAGTTCATTTATAAAATGGCTTATTCAATATTTAAAAAAAATAATAAGGAATAAAAATATTATTTCTATGATTCTATATTACAGGATTGTAACAGTTTTGTTACCAAACCTTTTTGCCAGTACATCTAAATGTGATATATATGAATATCTTGTAATAGAATCTTCATTTGAAAATTTTATTAATAAAATAGTTTATTTGAAAAATACTAAGGGAAATTTCCACCTCTGAGCTGCATAATGAAACGGAGCACTAACTGGTCAGTCTATTTTCTGCCATGACCATGTCCCCTTTTAATATGTGTGTATAATAATGTCTTCATACTTAAAAAAAATTGGTGCTTTTGATTATTTCTATATCTTTTTCATATTTTTATGTGCAATATTTAATAAATATTTTATGTTTCTTGTTTAGCTTATATGAGATTTTATTTTTAAATAAAATATACAAATCTGAAAATTATAGCAACTTCATCAATTTAAAAAAAAAGACGAGATTTGTCAGTTTGTTTTTGTTTTTTGTTTCTGATGGTGTATTATCAGCAGGGTTGGCAAGTTTTTGACAGTGTATGGTTTTATCCAGTTAAAACCGTGGTTTAAACCGTCATGGCTAAAACCTCTTGTCAAAAACCTTGTCAGAAACCTCAAATACTACACTGATCTGTAAAATTTCAATTAAAAATCTGTCACAAATATACAATATTAGATGTAATATTAAAAATTCACTTTTACTGTATTGTATATTATCATTTCCGGAAAAAAAAAAAAAATTGTCATAAATCTGAAAATTTGACCTGCCTCCAAACTTGCTTAACTAGCAATGCTTCTGCTATCAAATCTTGCTAGCTTAGCACCAATTGAGAGAGTATTTTGTAACTTTGGTTTCGTACACTCTAAACTCATAAACCATTTGGGTGTAAATAAATGTGCTAAATTGGTTAAGTGCTATAGGATGCTATTAGGTAAAACTGATCCAGATTATTTACTGTACAAAATCATTTTCTATTGTTTGAACATTCTAAAAAACAATGTTTTATTGCAATTAAAGTAATTTAATTTTTTTTTGTAATTATTAAATTACAGTATAATTAATTTTAAATAAAAAATTACTCAATGTTTCTCTCTTGTTCTTAAAATGTTTAAAGCGCATTACATGTTTTTGACGGTTTAAGCCAGTTTTTGACGGTTTAAACCAGTTTTTGACAATTGTCATGTCAAAAACCAGTTTCTGACGTCAGAAACCCAACCCTGATTATCAGCACAAGGGATATAGACCTCAATGGGGAGGTGCTTGTCATGGGTCCTTTCTAAGGAAACCTAACCCATATTTACGCAAGGAAATCCAAGATTAAAAAAAAAACACAGAAAACTTTGTATAATTAGGTTGATGGGCACAATTGCGAGATGTATCAGATCATAAAATTAAAAGCATGCTATCTTGTGATATAAAATTGATGTTTTGCCATAATTTTTTCTTTGAAATTGTGTGGCATTTTTTATTTATGGGCAGATTGCTGGATTTAATGTAACAGCAAAGGAAGTTATTGTTTCGTTTTATTGTGAAGCTTGGTGGTTTTCTTGAAAAAAAAAAAAGAAAAAAAAATCTATTTTCATCAATGTATACTTAAAAAAATAATTTTTGTTATTATTCTTTTCATTTGTTATATTCATAATAACATCTACTTAATTTAAGAAGGTTGTTCATATTTCAAGATATTATTTATGTGTGTTTGTTTGAATAATGTAGAATTTGTTAGGTGCAATTATTTTTTACTCCTTTAATTGTGACTATATTATTCTGCTAAGTGATTAAACCTAAAAAATATGACAGTGACTGATTACTACATTTCAATTAGTAATTTCATTATAAATGTTAGTAGGTCTTATTTTAGATTTAAAAGAAATGTATCAAAATTGCAGACATGTAGTTTAAAGTTTTCTTAATTAGAAAAAATAAAATTAAATAAATAAATAAACAAAAAGTACTTTTCTAATTTTATCTGAAAATTTTGATTTTTTTTTCTTTTTAAAGATTAAATCATTTTGTTTCATAAAATCATTTAACACTATGTCAAAACGGTATTATAAACTATTCAAATATAAAAAACAATTCAATGGGTACAATGTCCCTTTAATATGTCACTCTTTGAACTGAATTTTGAACACTACTGAAATTTAACCCATAATCATAGATTGTTAAATTAAAATACATTAACGGGAAATTTGATGATATATGATAAATTATTTTTAATAAATGCAATAATCATATTTGAAATACTAACACTTCTTATATTATGCCCATTTTCATCTCAAAATTAAGAGATTTCTTAGTTATTTAAGCATCTTATGTATCCGATATTATTATTGTACTCTTATTTTTACACTGAGCACTGCAATTGTAGCCTTTAGCTTTTTTTTTAAAGTATCTCATGTACAGTTTTTAGTTTTTGAGCATCACTATTTCCAAATAGTAACATTTTTCTTCTTTAATCAAATAAATTATGTCATTAAATAGAGTAGATACTATTATTCAGAAAAAATTGCAGTCAAGATTAAGGCTTGTATGCAGTTTTTAAAGCGCACTCGCATTATATTTTTATAGTAAGCTAAATTAAATATTTAATTTGCAAGAGACATCACTTCATAATTAAAAGACTTAAAACTTTAAATCAGCACAATGATTGGTTAAATAATTAATTAGATAATTAGTAGTGACAAAAATAATATTTCTTTAAAATCTTATATCCTAAGTGTCAGACTTTTTCTATTTCTCTATTTAATAATATATGAGAATTATTTCTATTGTATGCAATTTCATTATTTAAGCAATTAAGTTACATATTTAATAAGAAAGTAGTAAAATATGTGTTTTTGTTTTAACCTTTAATTTTTGTTTATGTATATAAACTGTTGTTAATTAATAAACTTATATTTACTTTGCTGTGTTGTTAAAAGTATTTTATATTTTTTGAGTATGTACTTTATAATATTTTGTTATATACTTATGTAAAAGCACCTGTGTTTTATTTGAATTTATCAATAAATTGTTAATAAATATATCTTTATTATTATACCGATGCAATGGAAACCTGCTTATTATTTGTTTGTGATAAATACAATGGTAAATTGTGATTTGGCCAAATTTTAATAATTAAAAAAATTTTCTAATTTATGAATTAAAATTATATTTATCAATCTTTTATGTAACTTATATAGGTTTAATGCATTGCACTTGCATTTGAATAACATAATTTATTACACTACACATTTAGTCATTAATATATTCTTATGCAGTATTGTAAGCATTATAGATTAGTTAGGTTTTCACCTTCATAATAAAGTATTTAGTATAATTTAAATTGAAGATCCATATCATATTCTTTTGTAAACTAGTTGTATGAGTTTGAAAAATGGATCTTCATGTACTCAGTTTTAGAAAAACTACATATACAACTCTTATATATTATGAATTATAAACTTCAATTCATAATTTGTCTATTTTATTCCTTTTTGAACTTAAATGATGAATTAATATGTGATGTTTAACATCATATATAACATAGATCTGCAATGAAAAAATTGCCTGTTAACTAAGTGTAATTTAAATGAGGGAAACTACTGAAAAAATTCCATCACATACAGTTTTATCATTTCACAATTCGATTTTTACAAATTTGGAATATTTATGAGCAATAAAGCATTAAAATAATTTTTTAAAAATAATATTTCTGCAGAACTGTAAAATTTAAGTTTCTTACAAATATATGTATATATATTAATTTAAAAAATATATAAATGATTAAATAAATTACTGCCATTATTTCCATTTAGATACCTGTAACTTTTAAAATAGTTTGGTGAATATTCATATATGCTATTTAGAACAGGTTTTGATACTAATATATAAAGTTATCTTATTGGTATTTGTTTTTTATACTGACTACCAAAGTTTTCTACAATTAATTTAAAATAATTTCTTGAAATCAGTATTTTATTAATGTTTGATAAATTTAAAATGATTTGACTTTTCTACTGAATACCAAAGTTTTGTATGAGTAGCTGAAAGTAATTTTTTGAGATTGGTATTAGACATCTTATTAGTATATAATGAAATTAAACTGTATTGACTTTTATACTGGCTACCAAAGTTGTTTATAATTAATTGCAAGCAGATTTCTTGATATTGGTACGAGATATGTTATTAGTATTTAATGTATTTGAAATGCATTGACCTTTGTATCAATCAGTAAAATTTTCTGTAATTAGTTGTGAAGAATTTAATGTGATTTTTGTAAATCACGTTTTGTCTGTAAATATATGGATATTGATTGGGATCAAAATTATCAGCCAACTATTTTAATTTATTGTATTCGGCAGCATTATATTCATTTCTTTTCTCTTCAACTGGTATATAAGGTCTTACAAATGGATGCTAGTACAGTGAAGATATCCAAGCAATAACTAAACCTCAAGCTTGGCATCTCTTGTATAATATCTATACATTTATATAATTTAGACAATAATATGAATTGCTAGTTAGGACTAACCAGTTTTAAATATGAGGACCTCAGAAGCCAAGGATACAAGCAATAAAAAATTGATTCGCAGTTAAGGCCCCACACTAGGCACAGAAAAAGACTCGAATGATTATGTTAAGTCTATGGTGGCATTCTTTTCAAATATCTCGCTTAAATTTTAATATTTTAACATGATTGTTTTTGCATAGGATAGCTGAGGACAATCCACATCTGGCCTAATTTTTATTTTTTCAGTTTTGGTTCACGATTTAAAAAAAAAAAAATGACTTTAACTTTCAAAACCAGATTAAACCAGTTCTGAAATTGAAACTATCACAATATAATAAATATGTAAGCGAAACCGAAAAACTAAAAACAAGGCCAGTTGTAGATTGTCCTAAGCTATCCTATGCAAAAAAAAAAAAAAAAAATCATGTAAAAATATGAAAATTTGAGTGAGATATTTGAAAAGAACACCTCCATAGACTTTACATTATCATCCGGGTCTTTTTCTGTGCCTAGTATTGCGCCTTAATTGAATTCAAAGATAATTGACATTAAATGTGAACATCAATAATAATTCACTGAATTGAAATGGGAAACTGCCACTGGTTTCATTGCAGTCTTTGAACTCTTATTTAGTTCAATTTGAAAAAAGAGTACAATTCCAGTTAAATTTATAATTAATCTATATTGATTATTATTCAGCAAAACTGGTTGATCTCTAGAACGCAGAACATAATTAGAAAATCACTTATATTTTATTATTTGAAAAGAAAGAAGCATATTTCCAAGTCATCTGTGCACTTAGTTCATTCTTTTCGATTTTGTTACTTACACCCCTTGGCTTTTGAGGTCCTCATATACTGTCATAAGGAGAATTATCTCTGTTGTAAAATCTTTCTAAGAAGAAATCATCTGAATTATCACAACTTATAAGTAAGAGCTTGACAATCACTGTCTTATAGCTGACAATTTTTAAGCTTTTTTCTTGCAACTAAAATTGATACTAAATTTTACTGGCAACAAAAAAGCATAAAAATTGGTAGCTCTGCTGCCTTTACTCTGGATTTAATCAAATCTTGAGGATTTAAATATCAAGCCTTTCATTTTTCTTGAAAGTATCACATGCATCTATTGTAAGGCTGAATGGACCTTTTCAAAATTTTAGGATAAAGTAATATACTAAAATAATTAAATAACTAAATTAAATATATCGAAATTAATTATTTCTAGGGAGGATTGTTGATCCCGGATTTTTATCCAACTATAAAATATTTCTCTGGCTCAAAGTCTTCGTATAATCACCTGACATGATAAAATGAATATATATTCCAACGAATTCAATGATTGCTCAATAAATAAAAATGTTTGAAACCATTTTTTGCACACTTGAAATATCTCTCTTAACAATATGAATTATATTTTTTTTCTCTCTTTATAACTGTGTTTTGGATTGTGTGAAGTTTTATTTTTCTGTTTTCATATGTTTTAATTCAATGCAGAGATTCTTGTTCACTTATGTACAGTTATTAATTTTACATTTATATGCTTAGTTGCTTATTCTGTTGTTTGCATTTGCTTTTTATGGACCAAAGGTTTTTTTTTTTCCCTTTAATTTTGCTTTTATTGCAACCAGGTAGATCCTGATACATATTTGTACATATTTTATTATGTATTTTTATTTTGTTCAACAAATTTACAATATTGAGTTATTTTCAATATGAAATTTAAATTAGCAAGGTGATGCTGATGTTTCAATATTTTTGCTCATCAATTAAATATGAAGATTTATATAATTAGAGTTATGTAAGATCAGAGATTAAAATATTGCATCAATGCACAATTATATCTCTTTTGTTTTCCTTTATCTTGCATAGTTTTTTAGATTCTTGATTTTTTCTTTTCTCTGCAACATTATCCTACTACTCACCCACATTCCCTCTTCCCCTTTATTTATGCATTTTTAAATATTTTTATGCATTTTCTACTTCTTTGCACTACAGCTTTTTAGGACTAATTTGAAATATTATTTTCAATAAAAATTGCAGATTTATTTTGTTGACTTACAGATTACATTTGAAGATTTATTTAACACATTTACAAATTATCTGTCCTTGATATTTGTACATTTGTTCACAATTTTTTTATTGGAGGGGGTGGGGAATGTACAAAATAATCTCTATCTTTATTTTGTATGTCATTATGACATAATCAAATGAATTAAATTGTACTTTATGAAATAAAAAGAATTTTCTTTCAAAATAGATAAGGTTTCTTAACTCGAAAAAGTTTTTATTTAATCCAAAAATTTTTTTTTTGATATGTATTTGAAATTTCTGCTTATTTAATTTGTATAGTTGCAACCATCAATATGGAATAAATGCTAGAAAATAAAATGTTTGTCAGAATTAGTTGTTTCAGAAAAAGTAGGTTTTATTTATTATTTATTTATTTTTTATGATACGAAAATAAGGAAATATATATATATATATTATATATGATATGTACTGTTGAGCTATTTATTACAAAAAGTATATACATTTTCCTCTCCTCCTTTTCTGTGTTACATAATTAATATTTTGATCTTTATATTTTGTCTCTCAAAACTTAAAGGATGAATTAAAGTATTTTAGAAACAAAGATTCAATTATAAGGCAATAATTATGATTTCAAACTTTCCGTATTTCATTGGATACTGAATTTGATGCCTATTGGGCAATTTGAGACTAAAATGCATTTATTTTACAAACTATTTAGAGTAATCATAAATATGGGTAGAAATTATCTATTTCACCTCTTCTTACATAATGTACTTATGGAAATTAAATATGTATAAAAAATAAATCTATAAAAATGTGCAATTGATTTCTGAAACATCAGCTTAATGCATTTTGTATCATGTTGTAGTTTTATTTATTTTGTTTGCTAGAAATACAATTATGCTTATTTGTGATAAATATATTAATGATAATTAACATTATATATTTTTTAAAATAATTTTTTAATTTGGAAAAGAGAATTATTTGTATTTTACATTGTTATTAGCTTTCCATTTTCAATTATTTATATTTGTTTAAATTTATTTCGATATATACAGAGCATCTACAAAGTTTTGGGTACCCCCTCTTTTAAATCATGAATCAAGTGTTTATTAGACTTCAGTATGCATTCTTCTTAAGTTAATATGCTGCTGAGTATGTTTGTATAGGTTTTTGATTCTTTTGTATGATCCATAAAATGGCCCTCAAAATTTCAGCTAAGGAAAAGAAAATAATCTCAAATATCAATTCTGGAAAAGGAGAAGGATGGTGAAAAATAGTTATACCTTTTTTTCACTAAAAATCAGTTGACAAGAATAGAATTATGTGGAGGTGCATCAATGCTCATTTACTAAATCTGTAGCTGGACTTCATACTTATAGAGGCGCCCAGAAAAACCAAGAATTCTTTATCTCTTAAGCAGCGTTCTCGCTGACATTTGACCAACATTAGTAATTTGGCTAATTAAAAATGAAAAACATTCGCCAAATGAGAAAAGTGTTAGCAAAATAGATTAGCCATGTAGCACAAAAAAAAGCTTTTAATTCTTTAATGTATTTCTTTTTTTTTTTAATATGTTCTAAAATAACCCAAATTTTTATAACTGTGACAGCGATTGTTATTAATCTAATTTCAACTATCCACTACAAATATTAAAAATGTGTACACATTAAATATATATGCATATGTATGAAAAACGAAAATGAAGCAAAAATTGAGCACTAGCAATTTGGCGAATCTAATCGCTTGTTTACTTGCCAAATGAAGAATTTAGTCGCAATTTGGCGCATTGGTGGGCGACAGCGAGAACACTGCTCTTAAGTATGCTGGTTACTCAGTTTGTTAAATTCTCCTCCATAATGTTAAGTCTATGGATGTTTGATGCATTCTTATATTTAAAATATTTCTTCGGGAAATTAATATTTTTTACTTTTTTTTTTTTTTCCGATGCTCTCTTAAAGGATGTCAATTTTTTTCTTAGTTTTCAAAATATTTCTACAATATGTGCTTAATTTAATATTTTATGTATTAAAAACTGACGAACTGGAAGTAAAATTTTAACAATTCATATAAAATTAAGTATAAATTTTAGAAATATTTTGAAAACTAAGAAAAAAAGTGGCATCCTTGCAACTAGGCCTGCATCTGGTTAATAAATAGTGTTAGCTGTAAAAAGAAAAAGACAGCCAGTTAGTCACAAATGAAAGGGAACTATTGGTGCATTTGAAAAAAAAGCATTAATTTATTAAAAAAAAAAAAAAAAAATAGAGAGAGAATGCATTATGTTTAATGATAAGATAAAATTTTCAACCTTTTAGATAAGATAAATAAAGTAATGCTAATTGTGAATCAGTTTTATGTATTATATATTAAAAAAAAAAGTAATTAAATCACAGCATGATTAATTTCCAGTGTTTTTCCTCAAGAAATGAGGGAGTTCTGTAATTTGCGTAAGCTCTGCAGCACACAGATTTAGGAATACTGAAATATTAGATTGGCACTGTTTTTTTTTTTTTTTTTTCAGAAGGTGGCTTTGGGAAACTCCCTTACACCTAAAAAATGTTAGGTTTTATGCTTATTAATAGTCTAAAAATTCTTTCTTTTTTTTTTTTTTTTTTTTTTTTTTTTTTTTTTTTTTTGAAATTAATTTAAGTTTTAAGCATTTTCTTGTACTTGGTCCTCTTTAAAGAAAAGGACAATCTTATTTTTTACATCAAAATGCTGAATTGAATATGCTTATCTGTGCTTGAATTGTTTATTTAAGAAGATGATACTATAAAAAGTTGGAAAGTTGCTTTTGCTTGGCAAATTTTGTAGTTTTTTTCTTTTATTTATTCATTTATGTTTTTTAAAGGGTCCTAACACTTTGTAGAAGTACTAAATATTTTCAAGTTTAAGTGATAAATTGAAGTTTTAATATTTGTGGGGGTTCTAAAATATTAGCACAAAATATTTATCTATTTTGTATTGTGATTAATTTATATGTATTTTATTTGTTGATTTTTGTTTGGTAGCAATGTAGATACTTTTTTTTATGTGTGTGCACTGGATTGTTATTGCTATTTGAGCTTAATAATTATGATAAATTACATTTATGGATGATATGTTATGATTTAAAATTATTTTTCAAAATTTACAAATAAATAATTGCATTCCATTTTACAAAAAAATCATTGTAAAATTTAAAGGATTAGTCACCAAGAATGTATTTATATGAAATTAATAAAATGCTGCAATCATCTCATTTGAGTTTTTTCTTTTTTATTAAACATTTTAGTTTACTGAATACATAATAATAAACAATAAGAAAGAATATAAAAGTCACTTTAAAAAATGGAAATTTTGATATTATCAGTTTAATATTGTAAATTATGTTTCGATACTTGTGAGAACTTAAATTTCAAAATTTGCTTTACCTGAAATTAAAAGAATTGGGTTTTCTCTATCAATAACTGTTTATTGCCAGTTAATTATTGTCATTGCTATTTATAGGTAAACCTGCATTGAACAACACCACCATAAAAAACTAGTTTTATCATATATTTTTGAAATTGTAAAATCCTGATTTACAATAAAAAACAACTGATATAGTCAGAAGTTTTTCATGATTTCCGAAAATTTTTATTTTTTGGATAATGCATATTTTGAAACTCATATTCTGTATTATATTTTCAAAGTAAATCTTTTATTTGTATTAAAGCTAATTAATTAAGAAGTTCATTTTTTTTTTTTTTTTTCTATATGTGAGTTATAAATATTTTGTATTAAAGTTTTCTAATCTTGGTCCAAGAGAAAAGAAAGAGACAAAAATAAAAGAAAATGGTGTGTGGTTATTCTTGAAAGAAACATGGTAATGCATATATAGTGATACACGGGGCTTAACTTTTAACAAGAAAAAGTACCGTATTTCTAATATTTTGCAGTACTAAATCCATAGCATAACTTTTTCTGCAATCACTCCAATCCACAAATTTACATTTCATACATTGTTGCAAAATTTTAAGAATCTTTTTTTTCTTTAGAAAAATAAAAATTTTCAATATATCTTCATGCATATATTTAATTGTCAACTATTCCATTTTGTAGGGTATCACTCCTTCTGAACAGAAATCTTTGCATAATTTTAATGCTAATTAATCATTGAATTCTGCAATTAAATAAAATAACAATTATGATTCAAAAATAGTGTTAAAACAAAAAAGGACTTGCTTACAGCTATGAATATATAAGTTATTTCACTACCAGATGGCAAACTTGCAGGAAGTATTAAGGGCACAGAAACATTTCAGAATCACATAAGTAATGCAGTGTCCAAAATGCCATAATTGTGAGTTATGGTACAAAGCAATGTTGCAAAAGTCTACTTTTTTTAATTCTAATTTCTTCATTGGCAGTATTTTTTTATTTTTTTTTTTTTTTTTTTTTTTATGGTAATTTAGTTGAATACATCGTTGCTTGTGTATGTGTAGCTAGGAATTTTCCAAAACATAAATAATTCTATATTTTGCCATTATTAACCTTGTCTGATGACTTCTGGTCATAATTTAGACCACCCTCTGTCATACAACCTTTCTATAAAATGTTTTTTGTCCCATTAAAATGTTGCTGTTTTTATTCTTTTCCTCTCCTACTTTATACCAGTGTTGTCAGTAGACTACAATTTTTTTTATATCAGATTTTTTGATTGGCAACAGTTTTTTGAAATTGTAAAATTACCCTTATTTTTACTTGAATTAATATGCTATTTAATATGGAAAATTTTACCATTTTGAAAAAGTGGTGCCAATCAAGAAATATGAATTTTTAAAAAAGTAGCCTATTGACACATTGCTTTGTATCAAAACTCGTAACTACGACATTTTGGTTTGTGATTTTAAGTCATCTCTGTGCCCCTTACAGCTCCTGCAAGTGTGTTGGTCTGGTAGTGAAACAACATGTATATGTAAGAATAAAGTTTTACCCCTTTAAAAAAATAATAATAATTCAAATTCAAATTAATAAAGTTTTAAGTTCTAAAATATTCTTTTAACTCTAATCCTGATGCTTAAAAGCATTTTGCCTCTGTTGACTTCCAAACTTACTACTTTCAGTTATCATTTTTGGACGCTCTTTAAGATAAAAAAGCTGACATAAGCACAATTCTCAGTTTTTGTGGTTAGAACAAGTTGTACAGTTTAACACGCCTGTATAATGTAACAAAGCCCAGATCCTTTTTTAACCTATTAAATCAGACCTCTTCCCATTCTAGTAGTGTCACACTCACAACCTGGCAGAAATGATTTGAATTATGGCATTTAAATAGACAAGAGCATCAATTTTGCATGTCTTTTCACCCTCAGGAGTTGCTAAATAACTCTTCGTCACTCCAATGACTGATTTCAGATTATCTTAGTCTAGCCAACTGGACCTTATTTCAAAGAACGAATTGTGCATAAATAGAATAATAAACCAGGTGTTCGTGTACTGAATATGTGATTTTTGCCTTCCAACTTAAACATGACTATATGTGATATTGCGCTGCAAAATATAGCTGGTCACCAATAACACTAACAATGCCGGCACTGTTCAATCAAAGAACTTTGCTCTGTATTTGCCCCATGCGATGCTGAATAGACCACAGCATACGTAGGGACCGATTTACAAATTTGGGGGCCCTGGGAACAAATGCTTACAGGGGGCCCCCTTGAAAAGCTCCTTACAGAAAAATTGAGCCCCCCCCCCCCCCCACACACACACACAGAAACATGAAAAAGGTTACTTATTAAGATAATCACTATTGACTTTAATCATCACTTTAAAATACCAATAAAAAAATTAAATATGATAATCATTAATTTACTTTTTAAACAACTGTTTCACAATTATGAAATTTAAATGAGTAGACGTAGTATAGTAAATTGTGTAGTGATAATTATCTTCTCGCATGCAAGTTTATTTATCTGGAATGATAAAATAAACAACAACTAATCAAATTTTCTGCAATACTAAATTATAATTAGCATTTAAAATATTATGGGGCTCTACCATTTAAGAGCTGCTCTCACCAATCCCAATTATTGACAAGAACAGATAATTAAATAAGAATTAAAAATACAATATATTTTAAAGTGATAAAGATAAAAGAAAATATTCACTATAATAAAGTAATTAAATATGGATATTTCAGCCAAATATACTATGTTGTAAAAATACAATATTAACATAGTAGAATGTAGAATGAAATGTAAAATTCCATTAGATTTCATAAGTACTCATATTTAATTTGGTGAATAGTTGAAAAACCTTCAGCAGCATTTGGGAGCTCCCTGAAAATCGGGGCCCCTGGGACCGTGCCCCAATTGCCCTGCCGTAAATCAGGCACTGAGCATACGATCCTGGACTACAGCAATGTGGGACACGTGTGCATCCTTACATACACATACAGTCGACTCTCGTTAATTTGAAATCAGATAAATCGAATCTTTGCTTAATTCGAACTAAACATGAAGTCCCGAAATTTTCAATGGCAGAATAATGTTGAAAAATTTCATTTATTCAAACTCATTTCCTCTTGACTTTGTTTAATTCAAAGTAGCAATAGTTGCGATTTTTCCTTTTTCTTTACATTATCACAGACTTCAGATCCTTGAAATGTCTTATTTTCCTTCATTTTTGTCAGAATTGTTCTGAACACATATAATCCCATACATTAAATAACCTTTTTTTTTTTTTTTTGTTTTTTTTTTTTTTGTTTTTGTGCTCAATTTGTCCATTGACACCTCCACCCCATCTTTGTTTGTGCTTGTTCTTAATCCCTTAATTACTTTGTGTATTTATATCTTAATTTAATATTAATTCATATTTTAATGATAACAGCTGAAAAATATTTAAAAAATACTATAACATTAACTCCTTTGTAATAGGGTCATTCCATGTCAACTGGCCTAGAGGCTCCCACTCGACCCCCTTCGATTTTTATGAAATTGATACAGAATATACATGTGGATATATGATGAACATTTGGAAACTGTTTAGTGCAAAAAATTGTATAGTTGGAGCACCAGGGGTCCATTTGTACCAATCACTATTTCATGGTTGTAGAAAAAACGGCCAAATCATGAAGTTTGGCATCATATTGCTCATGATATATGAAACCTTACTTATTGAAAAGAGGTGATCTAGTACAACTTTTTGTGCTAAAAAATGTAATTGCAGTATTAAAAATCACAAATCAAAACTATCGTGATTACTAGGCCTCAAAGTAGGCCGTACGGCCAATCTCGTTGAATTTTACCCTTACTTTAACATGCTGTAACTACTGCAAATATTATTTTAAAAATTTCTCGCTTTACAAACTAATTACCTATGGATATATCGTAAAGCCGCTGTAGTTGTTTTTTTGATTGCTTAAATATTTATTAAATTATTGATGTTCAAAATATAATAAAAAATTAAAATCGTCGATTTTGCCCCATATTCAAAAGCGTATATCTCAAAAGGGACACTTTTGATTTAGTTACAATTAGTACCACTGGAAAGAGCATATCTTAATTTATAAAAAACACCTTATTTCATTTTGGGCCTCTTAGATATAGAAGGAAAATAATAAAATTCAAAAACCTGTTGTACGAGATAATCCAGATACATACAAGAAAGGTATAAATTATGACAGGTTCTTTCAACATATTCTGCGCCATTCTTTTTTATTACAACGATTAATGCATATAATAATTATCACTTTTCCTGGTCACAGTTACTTCCCCTTTACCATTATGAATGATTTGTAACCGCATTCCCAATGAGTTATATCCAATAACCAGGCTAGCTTCTGGTTGGGTATTGCATGTTTTAAATTTTGAATGCGGGTACCTAACGGAATCCATAGATTATTATAGACTAAATGTTTTGTTTATTCCAAGCTCCCATTATGTTGATTCCTGATCCCCAATCTATAAAAAACATTACTCATTGGTTCAGTTTGTCAAATTTCTTATTGATTGCGATTGCAACAGCTTTCGGTAAATTGTATTGCTGACTAATTTTTGTTTTTATTGGAAATGGAACAGTAATTATATGTTCTTCCGGAATACAACAGAGGTCTTGTCTAGTAGGCTAATACAATGTTTTTGAAGGTCCATGAGGGTGCATAAAATTTATTAAGACATCGTTGCTGAGATTTTCAATACCAATACTTAAATAAAATCTTCAATTGTCATCTGCTTCGTTTCTAATGGGTCATGATCTGTGTGAACCCATTGTTTAAATTCAATGGCGTCTTCTGGATCACTGTCTTCGAAAATACTTTCAAAAAAAAAAATTAAATCATCTGTTCCAGGACATTCTTCGCAGCGATGAAGCATACAATCCTTAGAATTCAAGTCACAAGCTGTTTTACTTATAAGGAATTTATAATCTACGTCAGTTGGGCAGCTTGCTAGCATCAACTTCAGAGATTGATTAATTTTACACACAGATTGGGAATGTGAACCTGCTGTAACGACATTCACACACCATTTTGGTTTTAACTTGCAAAATTTGGAGAATCCGATTTCCGGTCCATTACTACTTTGATAGACTGCAAACATTTCTTTCAAATTGCTTAGTAATAGATGCTTCTGCATCTGAACTTTCCTTCCATCTATCCGAGCAGAAATGAAATCTTTTATTCCTGGACATATTGATTAAATTCTTCATCTTGAAAAAAAATTAATACTATTTCTTTTATGTTTTCTGGCAACTTCTTATCAAACTTTGCTCTAGGTAAAGCCAATATCTCGATGTCTACTTTTAATTTTCGTGCTGCTTTTACCATTCTTTTGAAACTTCAAACTCTTCCAGAACTTCTTTTATTGTCCAACTTTGAGGTGCCATTGTTAATATTTATATTTGTTCTGGATGTTTTGACAACTGTAACTTCTCCTTCAATTCTTTAATTAGCTGTTTGTAATCTAAACAGTCTAGACATTGGTTGCATGTAGTAGGTTGTCTTAATTTACATGGATCTATACCAGCAACAATAGCTATTTTCTTTGAAATCACATCTTCAGCTTCACTTATTTTTCGCTTTGCATAGCTTTTAATAAATCTTGTTGATGTTCGTTGACATTTTAAAGAAAATAAATCAATAGCTGTTAGAATTTTGTTCAACGTTTCTGTTACATCTATTTCATCTTGCTCCAATTCGCTTGAAGAAGAGAACCATGTTGTTCTTGTTTCTTCGAATTCTTTTCTGCATGATCTACATATTTTTTGGTCTGGTTTGGCATTCTTCTTAGTCTGTCAAATGATTAGAACTTTCTAAATTGATGGAACGCAAAAATTTTCGTACGCAATGATTGTCTTTAGTGAAAGGATTACAGCATATTCGCTTCGCTGTAGAAACTCAAATTTATGCAAAATCAATGTTTCATGATGAAAGCATATTTGAGAATTTTCTTCAAAATGCAATATACTTCGGTGATTAATTAACTCCTGTTCTTCAGAGGAAAATTCTTTAAAAAGCTTAAAACCTTTATGTGCACAATAAGTTGTCAAATGGCACTGAGAATTATCAGCACAGCCAATGCTGCATTGACTCTGATCTTAATCATGAGAATCCATAGAGCTAAAATCTTGATAAAGAATGTTTTAACAGTAATGTAAAGCATAAACTGAAAGAGAAAAGGAATATTTTTGTATAAATCTTGTTAAACATGCAATACCCATCCAGGAGCTAGTCTTGCCTGGTTATTGGATATAACTCATTGGCAATGCGGTTACAAATCACTCATAATGGTAAAGGGGAAGTAACTGTGACCAGGAAAAGTGATAATTATTATATGCATTAATCGTTGTAATAAAAAAGAAGGGCGCAGAATATGTTGAAAGAAACTGTCGTAATTTATACCTTTCTTGTATGTATCTGGATTATCTCGTACAACAGGTTTTTGAATTTTATTATTTTCCTTCTGTATCTAAGAGGCCCAAAATGAAATAAAGTTTTTTTTATAAATTAAGATATGCTCTTTTCAGTGGTAGTAATTGTAACCAAATCAGAAGTGTCCCTTTTGAGATATACGCTTTTGAATATGGAGCAAAATCGACGATTTTAATTTTTTATTAGATTTTGAACATCAATAATTTAATGAATATTTAAGCAATCAAAAAATAACTACAGCGGCTTTAGCATATATCCATAGGTAATTAGTTTGTAAAGCGAAAAAATTTTAAAATAATATTTGCAGTAGTTACAGCATGTTAAAGTAAGGGTAAAATTCAACCAGATTGGCCGTACGGCCTACTTTGAGGCCTAGTAATCACGATAATTTTGATTTGTGATTTTTAATACTGCAATTACATTTTTTAGCACAAAAAGTTGTACTAGATCACCTCTTTTCAATAAGTAAGGTTTCATATATCTTGAGCAATATGATGCCAAACTTCATGATTTGGCCGTTTTTTCTACAACCATAAAATAGTGATTGGTACAAATGGACCCCTGGTGCTCCAACTATACAACTTTTTGCACTAAACAGTTTCCAAATGTTCATCATATACCTACATGTATATTCTGTATCAATTTCATAAAAATCGAAGGGGGTCGAGCGGGAACCATGCCAAAATTTAGGACACTTGACATGGAATGACCCAATAGTATCCTTTTAAATATGTTTTCCTCTCATACTTTCAATAAATCGAACTCTGGATAATTCGAACATTTTTCATGGTTCAGACAAATTTGAATTAACGAAAGCCGACTGCATATATTTCTAAGAAAAATTTTCAGAAAATCTTATATGCTATTTCATGTCCTTCACCTACATGAGCAACACACTATGTCACTATGTTTTGATAGAAAAGAATGCAGAAACTTGCAGATGAGCAAGAAAGAAAAGGATAATTTGAGCTTCAGTGTTTCATAATTGCTGTTGCATTCGACCATGGAGTCCTGTATTTATGAGTTCCAGTGAACTCCGACCAATATTTAAATATTTACTAAAAACAGAGAAGTACTGGAGTTGAGCTCTGGTGTAGATTAAGAACCAGATACATGTATGCATCTTTAGAAATACAGCTGAGTCTTGCTTAACCATTTATCTACCAATGGTACTTACTAGGAAGGTCTCCATACGGGCATAGTCAGAAAAATCTGAAAAAATTACAGAATGTTCTTCTCATATAGTTATATATATTTATAAAAAAAATTTCGGCGGAAACTCCTTATAACGTCCGTAAAAAAATAACAAAAATTTCGTTTATTTGGCGATTTAGCTCCGGTTGGCGAAAAAACGAAATTTTGAAAAATACGCTTTTACGCTTCGAATACTTTTTAAAGAAAAAACTTTCTAGGTTCAATTTATTCAAATAAGTTTAGTTTAAGTAATTTTAGTTTTGCATTTTTACTTTAAGTGTAATTTTGTCATATACGTTTATATGTACTTATAACAAAATGAAATTAATATAATTTATCATTTAAAACACAATTTAAATTGATTAAAATTGTTCCAATTGAAAAATACACTGTTAAAAATCTGCTGCATTTTGTTGAAACGCACTCCCTTGCTTGTATAGAAAGCGGTTACTTGGCCGTGAAATGGAGCTTTCTCATTGGTTGGAATAGAAATATTATATACAAGCGGTGGAGTGCGTTGCAACAAAATGCAGCAGATTTCTAACAGTGTATGACACAGTCAATTCACCGTGCTATGGAGCATTCTCATTGGTCAGAAGAGAGATATTCTATAAAAGTAGTGGAGCGACGTTGCAGTAAATGCTGCAGATTTTTAACAGTGAAGTCAATTATTAAAATCAATTTTCAGATTCGTTAAAATCGTCTGCTTTTGGCGAGGAAATGCACTGCTCGCCAAATCCCGCGTCGCTTTCAGCTTTTCACGCCAATTA
>CAXHSM010000760.1:21100-171100 GCA_964019185.1 Maratus speculifer
TTCCAAACTATTTTATTTTTTTACATATCTAATAATGTAATTCCGCCGCTAATTTTCACTGATCCTTTATTACCTACATGAGTAGTTTAATTCGTATTTTTTTCAAAAAATTCTGAGTATGCCCCCAATGGAGACCTTCCTTGTTAGTACCATTAAAATTACTTATTATAAAATTCTTTTAATATGTCAATTAATTGTAATACTGCCTTAGAATGAGTTACAGATACATTAATACATTACTTTATTTTGTTCCAAAAGCATAATTAGTTACACAAAATAAAAATATTTGTAAGAGGATGATTTATTTTGCCTTTGTATCTTTTCAGCTTTCTTGGTGCTAAGGGAGAGGGATAAGGATTTTTCAATTCAGAAATATTTCTATATTTATATTGTAAGAACATCCTATTTGTACATTTTATAATTCTACAAAATACTAAGAAAACAATTTAAAATAAAAGATTTGAGTGGGGTTATAAATATTCCACAAACTCGCTGTAAATTCAAACTAAATTAATCCTTCTAAATCCTTTAATCCTTCTAAAATCTTTTTAAAATTTATTAAATGAATATGTAAATCTTTAATTAAATTTAATTTTTAAATTAATTTTGAAATTGAAATCTTATGTAAAATGCTTTAGAATGTGAAATTTTCATGAATTCATAATGCAGTAGATAAAGGGTTAAATAGTTTCTGCTGCAGCAAAGTTACTAAAAAAAGTCTTTTTTTTTTTCCCCTATTGTAATCAGAAAAAAATTATGGTTTTAAATTTTTAAGACTGTTTTTTTCATCTTCACATTGCAACCTAAATAATAAAAATGATGTCCAATCATTAAAATCCAATGTTTGAACACACAATAAATAAAATTCTTAAGAGACATATATGTTTTGCGAGTACTGGTACTCACTTCCTCAGTGTTCAAGTGGTAAAATGTTAAAAATCAACCCCCCCCCCCTCAACTGTTAGCAAGTCAAAAACCCAAATGATTGCAAACACAGAATCAAAATACCATCAATCTTCAGTAATCAATAGAATCAAACTGGAAATTAAGTTTCGTGACTTAACAAATCTAACCAGAAAGTTGAGATGTATGGTACGCTAGATAAATCATTAACCAAGGAGTTTTTTACTTTATTGTGGATAATCATGGCTAAGGCAAAATCGAAATTATGCAATCCTCCCAACAATGAGAAGCAATAGAGGAATTTTTCAACTATTTTCGTTTTACATAACCTATGTGTTGTGCGACTCTTTTTTTGGAGTTTGTTTGGTTTGTCCAATGTAGGACAAACCACACTGACATTGTATATTGTAAATACTTCAATAATCCAGAGGAGAAATTTGATCTTTTAATTGAGAAAATGTTAATTTATTGACTAGTTTGAATACCACTTTGAAATCATAATGTCTTAAAATATTAGCAACTTTAAAGCTAATGCTATGATGAAATGGTAAAATAATTAGATTAAAATAAGAAACTGGTGTAGCAGAAAAATCTAGATTATCGACATATTTATTAAAACTATGAGAAATTAATCTGTTAATGTATGATAAATGAAACCGCAATCTATAGCAACTAATCTAATGTAATTTAACTCTTGATTAACAATGATGTCCATCAGAAGAAAATAAAGTATTCTGAAATTTAAAGTTTGATTGAAAAAACTATTGAATATATTGAGTAACAAAAAGAGGCACTGCCTGCAATTCTGATGACACTAATACAGTTGCATAGCTGCCGACTTGTTCGATTTCTTATTTCCACTAAAATTTAATAGAAATGCTTGCTTTAGTTAGTCATTAAAAATTGTAAGATTTTGGTGGTTGAAGTGAAAGTTGCTTTTAAAGGTTAATGTTAAGAAATAAACATGTAAGAGAAAACCAACATTTTGCTTATCTGAAATGAGCTAGGTCCATATTAACTTGGATAATTGAGACTCTACTGTACTTTGAGTTTTGGTATATAACTTTTCAACATTTGACTGAGTAAAGTGAAAAAAAAATAATAACAACAAATAATGTATATATTATTTCAGTAACATTAACTCTGCAGCTCAATTCATATAACATAATAGAATATTCAGTCATGCTTGAAATGAAAGATTGATTTTTGGCTCCTTGATTAGATAAGAAACGTTTATCTTTTTTTTACAACTTTTATTATATTCATATAATTTAGGATTTATATTTACTGTCTCTCTGATTCATTTTTGTTTGAAGAAATCCGATATAAGAAATTAAAAATTTAATTATTTTAGCAAATTTTAGTAGATTTCAGTTACATAAACTACATACATAAATTTATTTTTAATAATGAACCGCTTATAATAACATCACATTTCTTATAATGTTTTTCACATATAGAACAGGTTGCAGCTACTGAGGGGAGTAGAAAATATTTCATCTTTCGAAACATTGCTAAACTCAAATCCTTATGTAAGGGAAATATCCAGTGGTGGAATTCAGCTGGTTTGCATCAATTCGGTAGAACTGGTTGTTAATTTATAGTGAGTTTGGCAAACCTGTCATTAAAAGGATTCTTCAAATGTAAAAATTGAATTTGCATTTTAATTTACTTTTTTTTTTAAACTGAACAACAGCTTTTTCTAAGCATTACACTGTGACACATTCCAAATTTGTTTAATTTAATGAAATAATATCTCATTTGCATAAAATGTTTTTTTTTTCTTTTTTCTAATCAGTCCTGTAAAAAAAAAAAATAACTTTAAAACATCTATAAATGAAATCTGATAATGACGACCTGAAGAATTTTGCAGATACAAATTGGTAGCCGAGGCTTACACTACTAATATGGCATGCTTACTGAACATTATAATAACTTAACTATATAGAATCGAATGAAAGGTACTTTGTTTTGGCTGCTGCTTTAAAATATATGAAATATTCCCTGTTATCATAGATCAATAACTAACTACAAATCATTAGATTTATTGGCATATTTCTAACTGCATTTTTTAAAAGATAATATTCTTCATATCTTAGAAATCATTTAATTCAATGTAGCTATTTTTATAAATGAAACAAATTTTTAATTTTTAAAAGATTTCTGAGTTTTAAATCTTCTATTTAGAAATACATTTTCCACACTCTAACATAAGAAAAAACATTACATGGTCTAAACTTTCCGAATCATGATACTTTGTATTTTATGAATTTCTGGTATTTTCTGGCACGGTTTTTACAACAAAGAAATTGTAGAAATTCTTAAATTTCTAAGTATCATAGTTGGCAAAAAATTACCTGGTATGTTATAACATGGTTAATGATTTTCTAAATATGTTATAAAACACAAAAAATCGCATAAAAATTAAAAAAAAATTTCTAAAATAAAAATGCTTTTTAAGATATGAAAAACAATATTTGAAATATTTTTGAAATTAGAAGCATTCTAAATTTAACAGTTTAGGAACTACCTATTGGATTCGAATTTATTTCTGTTAATTTCCTTACGAAAATGTATAGAGTAATGATGATTTTATCGGCAACAGTTATATATGAGCAGTTATTGCATGAAAGGTCTTTAAAAGGTGTTTCATTATTATTATTATCCGATTAGTTAAATTTTATTATAGTTACAAAATTTCCTTCACTTGCGCATTATTATTATTACAAAAATAAATTTAGAGTACAATAAAACCCCGATAATTCGGATTAATTGGGACCAGGCTCACTCCGGATTAGCGAAAATCCAGAGAATGAGAAAGAAATGAAACAAAATATACTTACACAAAATCACCTTTATATTAAACATACTAAATATTTAGACAGTAAAAATGTTTTATTTTGTATTTATAAAATCTTCTTCTGTGCCTCTTTTGCGGGTCGTACGGTCACGCATCGGCTTGAGCATAGTTAATGTTAATTTATTGGGTATAGTCTTTCCCTGATGTTCAAAATAAATCATTAATTGTTGTAAACAGGGCCTGAGGCCAACCAGGCCCTGTCCTTGGGCCCGGGCCAAAATTGAGTAAAAATTATTTAGAAAAAGAAGTCTTAAAACTGCAGTTTTTGCAATTATTTTCTCAAAAACCAAAACATATTTTGGTTAATGCTGTAATTGTATTGTAATATTTAATAATATCCTCTGCCCTATGCCTCCTTAAAAAAAATTTCAACTATTTCGCTGCGAGGGGCCCTCGAAAAGGTACTGGGCCTTTGTCTCCATACTGCCTTAATCGAGCTCTGTTGTTGCTATATTATGGCTAATAACTTTTGGTTGATCATCATTGATAATAGTGCTTTCGTCTGAATCATCTTCATTTTAAACTTCTTCAGTTGTACATAAATTGATTATTTCATCATCTGTAAGTGAAACGTAAACTTCATTATTTTTTGCTTCATTGAAATGCTAATGTCGGTAATATCAACATCTCAACAACCATCATTTTCTTTCTTTTTTTTTTTTTTTTTTTTTTTTTTTTTTTTTTTTTTAAACATGCTCACAAAATTTTCAGATGTAATTAACTTTTCATTCTCGCCTATTTGTCCTTCTGTTTCAAGTTTGCTTGTTATTCTAGAAATCCCAATTTGTAAGACCTTAAATTCTTCCACGACTTTCGGAGAGTATTCTCAGCAACTTGCTTGCAAACTTTAAGTGATGTATTGTTGTTTCTTTGAAAGGCAACATTAAAGAATTTAAATGAAAAAGATTAATGAAATAAATTAATGTTATCGAAATTTTGCCGATCGCTTCTCAAACTTTGAAATAATAACTGACCAGACTGATCCGGATTAACGGGGTTCGAATTAGCGGGGTTCTACTGTAATTTGGAACTAATTATAGAAGACATCATTGAAGAATATCTCAATGAAATTTGCTTCTTTGGTGACAAACCTAATACAAAAAACACATAAAAAAAGAAAAGAAATTAAGCACTTAGCACTCACACGAGCTGATTTATCAAGTTTGACGAAAATCAAGCATTTTTCACCAAAGCAAGGATGTAAATAGGACATTCAGTGAATTAGTATACTCAGACCCTGACTATCGCACGGGCATCGGGGGTTCATACTTAGGCACAAATTTTCTGAGGGGCGCAATAATTTTCATAATTTCATTTAAATTTCTATTAAAAAAACACAATTGGGTGGGGGGAAATGTGATATTTGAAATATTAATACAGTGAAATTACAAAAATATATTTTAATATATGAGCTAAACAGCTGAAAGGTCCAATGAGGTGGATGAAGCGGTTTTAACTTCGAATTTTTTAATTTTGGAAATTTACAAATTGCGAAAATTCTTGACGTGAGAGTTAAAATTGAATGTTATTTTCGGATTCAGTGGTAAAATATACATAAAAATCAATTATCAAAAGTTAAAAAACACTAATGCAATCTAATAATATTTTTAAAATATGTGTCATTTTGAGGCTGTTAAATTTCATCATTTTAATTAGCAAAAAATTCTAAAGTTAAAACTACACTATGTGTAAATTACTTAAAGATGACAAAAAAATATTTTAAAAGGTGTTGAATTACTTGTAATCCTTAGTACTTTCAACTGTAAACACAATAAAATACTTTCGAGTATTTGGCGCGAAAAGGCTAAAGCGTCACGCGATTTGACGAGCAGCATTTTCCCTCGCCAAAAGCAAACGATTTTAAAGCACCTGAAAATTTCTCGTCAATTAAATTTTAGAATACGTGTTCTATTACATATTTCTGTTGCTTTTGCTGCAATTATTTAATTTTATCCCTTTAAAAATAATTTCTTATATAAAAAATACTTTCATATTGAAAAGTATTTTTTCTTACATTTAAGCGTATGACAAAATAAAGGCCAGATGAAGAATGCTGCAGTAATGCATTTCAATGTCGGAGAAGTTTTTGTTTCCATAGCAACAAAATTGAATCGACAGAGCTCAGTTAGATTGGAGTTAATTTTGAGATTGAAACAATTTTAATTATTTAAATTTTGTTTTATTCACAAAATTTCACTGTTAATTTTTATTCTACATACATTATAACAAAAATATAGTTAACATAAAAAAAAAAGTATTTTTTGAAATTTAATTTTGCCGCCAACCGATGATAAATCGCCAAATAAAAGAATTGTTCGTTATTTTTTTACGAACGTTCTATCGGGGTTCCGCCAAATTTTTTTTTACAAACATACATATCCTCATGAGAAGAACATTCTGTAATTTTTTCAGAATTTTCTAAGTATGCCCGTATGGAGACCTTCCTTATAAGAATTACAAGTAATTTAACACCTTTTAAAATATTTTTTGTCATCTGTAAGTAATTTACACTAAGTGTAGTCTTAAGTTTTTTTTTTTTTTTTTTTTTTTTTTTTTTTTTTAAAGATGAATATAACTTATTTATTTGGTGAAACAAAAATTCTGTTATATATATATATATATTACAAATTATATATTTTTTATTAATATTTTAAAATGATTAAATATTTCAAATTTATATTGCAATTTTAATTTTACTTTTAACCGTTTTTTAGCTCACAAGCTATCATAGCCTGAGAGCTTATGTGCCCGTCCGTTCTGTATATGTACGTTCGTTCGTGCGTAACGCGATAACTCATGATAAAAATATCCGATCCACTTGAAATTTTGCATGTAGGTATATCCTGACAAGGCGCTTCCCTGATTAGTTTTTGGAGTTCATTCGATATGTATAAGAGAGGGAACGGGGGGCACATGCCCCTCCCCTTAGTTGATATAAATGGGATTTTCATGCAGAATTAAGTTTTCGTTCAAAATTTAGATTAGGATCATTCTGATGAGGCGATTCCGTGACTGTTATTAGGTGTTCATTGAATAAGTATAAATAGGGGGAACGGGAGTTCTAATGCCCCCCCCTATTAATTTATATAAATGGGTTTTTCAAGCAGAATTTTCAGATTTCGTTCAAATCTCTGAATAGTTTTGGAAGTTTAATGGTTAAGTATAAAAGAGGGGGATAACTCTTTTTAAATTATATAAATGCTAAATGGGTTTTTATTAAGAATTATCTGATTTGCTCTGAATTTTGGATTAAGATTTTTTTTATATGATAAAGCATGTCTTTGATAGTACAGGAGGTTCAATGATTAAGTATAAAAAAAGAGGAAAGGGGAGAGCTGATTCCCCTTCTTAATTTTTTTTCGAACGGAATTAACTCTTGAAAATATAAGGCTTTAATGTACAATTAGTATTTGTAGCCTGTGAGCTCAATGCCATCAGTTTAACTGGGCAGTATTCTTTATTAATATTTCTGACGAAATTATATTTCTACTAAATTTGTGAATGACCCCTACAGGGGCGGATCCAGAGGATCGTTTTTTTTGGGGGGGGGGGCGATACTAAGAAACATAGTATCAACATAGTCATAATTTCTGTTCATGAAATCATTCCTTGTACAGTTATTAACTGAATGATCAAATGAAATGTTTTTCCGCAATCATCTGACGAAATACGCTTTTTTCCGCGATCTTTTGACTAAATTCGCGCTCTTTTCGAGACTCTTTGACGGAATTCGCATTTTTTGGCTTTTTTGACGAATTTCGCGTTTTCCACCGCGATACTCTGCCAAAATTCGGGAGTTTTCCGCGATCCTTTGACGAAATTGGCTCTTTTCTGCGATACTTTGACAAAATTAGCAATTTTTTGCAATCCTTTGAAAAAAGTAGCTCATTTTTCCGAGACTTTTTGACGAAATTGAAGTTTTTTCCGCGACACTTTCAGAAAACTCGCGCTTTTCCAGCGATCCTATGTAGAAATACGCGCTTTTCAGCGATTCAATGTCGAAGTTCGCGTTTTTTACGCGATCCTCTGTCAAAATTCGCGTTTTTTCCGTGACTCTTTGACGAAATTCGCACTTTTTCACGGTACTTTGACAAAATTAGCGCTTTTTCAGCAATCTTATGTCGAAGTTCGCGCTTTTTCAGCGATCCTATGTCGAAATTCACACTTTTCCGCGACCTTTTTACGAAATTCGCTCTTTCCCGCAATACTTTGACAAAATCAGCACTTTTTTGCAACCCTTTGAAAAAAGTAGCTAACTTTAGACGAAATTCGAGCTTTTTGCGTGACACTTTGATAAAAATCGCGCTTTTTCAGCGATCTTATGTCGAAATACGTGCTTTTCAGCGATCTTATGTCAAAGTTCGCGTTTTTTTGCGATCCTCTGTCAAAATTCGCGTTTTTTTCTCGACCCTTCGACGAAATTTGCGCTTTTCCACGATACTTTGACAAAATTAGCGCTTTTTCAACAATCCTATGTCGAAGTTCACAGTTTTTCAGCGATCCTACGTCAAAATTCGTACTTTTTCCGAGTTCCTTTGCCTTCCCTTTTCGCAACCTTTTGAAAAAATTAGCGCTCTTTCCGCGAACTTTTGACGAAATTCGAGCTTTATACACGACACTTTGAAAAAAATCGCGTCTTTTCAGCGATCCTATGTTGAAGTTCGCGTTTTTTACGCGATCCTCTGTCAAAACTCGCGTTTTTTCCACGACCGTTTGACGAAATTCGAGCTTTTTCCGTAATAATTTGACGAAATTTGCGCTTTTTCGCGATACTTTGATAAAATTTCAGATATCCTATGTCGAAGTTCGCGCTTTTTCAGCGATCCTATGTCGAAATTAGTACATTTTCCTCGATACTTTGCCTTCCCTTTTTCCAACCCTTTGACAAAAGCGCTTTTGACGCTTTAGCACTTTTAGCGCGTTTTCCACGACCTTTTTAACGAAATTTGCTCTTTTTCTGCGATACTTTGACAAAATTAACTTTTTTTGCAAACATTTGACAAAATTCGTGCTTTTTCTTCGACCTTTTGATGAAATTCGAGCTTTTTCCGCAACACTTTGACAAAACTCGCGCTTTCAGCAATCTTGTATCAAAATTCGCGTTTTTTAGCGATCTTTTGTCGAAATTCTTTTTTTTTGCGCGACCTTTGACAAAATTCGTGCTTTTTCAGCGATCTTTTGTCGAAATTCGATCTTTTTCCGCAACACTTTGACAAAATTAGCGCTTTTTAGCGACATTTTAATGAAATTCGCGTTTTTTCTGGAACAATAGAATGTGTCCGACGGAGTCGCAGAAATTCTTTCCGGAATATAGTCTAAATTCAACATTGGTTTGGGGGGGCGATCGCCCCCCCCCCCGTGGATCCGCGCCTGGACCCTTAATTTGCAGCAAACAATGTGATCCAACTTTAAACAGATATTATTCGGTCAATTTTAATCATAGAATAACGGAACTTTTTTGTTGCCAGTGTAACAGGAAAATTTTACTAAATGCAATTTATAGGGCCTAGGGACCATGTAAAATTTAAATTTCGTATTTTTTTAAGAAATGTGTTTACTGATCCAAATCGATTTTAAAACATTTCTTTGCCTCATATAAAACATTTTTGTAACTGGAACTATATGCCTATAAGTGACGGTTAAAGGAATTAGCCGTTGGCCACCATTGAGAGTGGACACCCTGTATACGTGCGACCGCGCACGTTAAAATTGAAACTACCTACTTAGGTTCTAGAAACATTATTTGATTTTATTATTGCTCTCTTTGCATTTCTTGGAGATTTTATTATTTCAGGATTAGAAAATCGTTATTTAACGGTTAATTGTTGTGACATCTTAGCCGAGTTTACCCTTCCGCGCCTAAAGAAATTTCATTTCGAAAATTTTGGAGAAGGGGCCATCCATAAATGATGTCACACTTTTTTTCAATATTTTTGACCCCTCCCCCTTCGTCACAAAGTGTCACACTTCACCCCCCCCCCTTCGTCACATGTCACGCTATATTACGTGCAGACATACATGTTGTTCAAGAACAAAGCACTGCGTTATAAATCATATTTCAATTTTATTTTTAAGCTTTAACTAGGTGTTTTAATGACATTTGTGAGCATAACAATAAAAATTATTCTTGTATTTATTTTGTATGGAATAAGAATAAAGTTTACAACAAAAAACATAATTAATATACAATAATAATAAAATCCTTATCCTTATATACAGTGTCTCACATAAGTGATGGGACACTTGTGTTTTACAAAAGGAAACTAATCAAATAAATTAAAAAAAAAAAAAAAACATGTACACATTTTTTTGTGGGTGTGTTTCATACTTAAATGTCGTAAAGACTATTACATAACATACATTTTGTCAAAATATTAAAATATTAATTTAATAAAAATACAAATGTTTAGAACGGAGCAAAAAATAGCTCACATAAGTGATGGGGCACCATTATATATGCAACAAAAATCGTCTGAAATAAGCAATAAAAGTATTTTTTGGGGTTTTATTTTTACTTAAAAGCAATTGGCAATAATTTATAAAATCGTCTGCAGTATTTCTCTCCAGTTTGTTTTGGAATTTTTGTGTTTTTTAGCTCTGTGTAGCCATGAATGCTAAACGAAAAGAAACTTCGCCTGAAATTCGAAAATTAGTTATTAATTTGCATATTGAACGTGGAAAATCTATTAGAAAAACTTCTGAAACAGTTAACTTGAGTCGTTCAACAGTTTTCGATATCATTAAACGGTATAAAAAGAATCATATGATTCAGGATAAAAGAAGACCTGGCCGACCATCAAAGCTATCCAATGGAATAAAGCGAATTATCGTTCGAAATATTAAAAAAAAATCCAAGAAATAGTGCTTCAAAAATTTGCTGCTGATTTACAAGCATTATATGGAATAATTGTTAATCCTGAGGCTATTAGAAGGGTAATTCGATCTGCTGGATATCACGGTAGAGTAGCCAGGAAAAAATTCTTCGTAAGTGAAAAGAATAGAAAACTCAGACTAGCTTTCGCAAAATCCAACATAAATAAGAATTCTGATTACTGGAATAAAGTTATATTTGCTGATGAGAGTAAATTTAATATATTTGGTTCTGACGGTAGAATCTTGGTGTGGAGAAAACCCAGGGAAGAATTTCGCAAACAGAACTTGGTACCAACAGTAAAACATGGTGGAGGAGGAGTTATGGTATGGGGGTGTATGTCGTTCGCTGGAGTTGGTAATCTTGTTTTTATTGACAGTATAATGGATCAGTACAAATATATTGATATTTTAAAGCAAAATTTGAAATCTTCAGCACGAAAATTGAACCTTCATAACGATTTTAAATTCTACCAGGACAATGACCCCAAGCACACTGCTCTGAACGTTAGACTCTGGCTGCTATATAACTGTCCTGAAATAATAAAAACACCACCACAATCTCCAGACTTAAATCCCATAGAGAATATTTGGCAAGAATTGGAATCAAGAATTCGGAAACACACCATTTCTTCAAAACAACAAGTAAAATTGGTGCTTCAAGAAGAATGGGGTAAAATCACTCCAGAAATCACAAAAAAATTAGTCGAATCCATCCCAAAAAGATTAAATCATGTTTTAAAAGTAAAAGGAAATCCAACAAAATATTAAAACCTTTTAAAAAGTAAAATTTTTGGATAAATATTTGATGGAAAAGTAAGTGTCCCATCACTTATGTGAGCCATTTTTTGCTCCGTTCTGAACAATTGTATTTTTACTAAATTAATATTTTAATATTTTGACAAAATGTATGTTATGTAATGATTGTTACTAACTTTAAATATGGAACACACCCAAAAATTTTTTGCACATGTTTGTTTATTTATTTTATTGCAGTTTCTTTTTATAAAGCACAAGTGTCCCATCACTTTTGTGAGACACTGTATAGTATAAATGTGAAAGTGTGTCCGAAAAATTGGAATGAACTTGGCTTCAAAACGGATGGATTAATGTCTTTGAATCTTTGCATATAGATAGATTATAGGAGTGGAATGGATATAGGCTAATTTTTATTTATTTTATTCAAATATTTTCCTTAATAATGCAAAATTTAATTATTTTTCATACAAAATCAACAGGCATTTTTCAGATAAAATTTAACCATTTTCCTTTCCTGTTGCCAAAAAAAAAAAAAAAATGGAACAGTAATTTTTTAGCGGCAATGAACTTTTAATAAAAAACTTCCACGCGAAAAATTATTTAAAAAAATTTAAAAGAAAATAAATTTGACGTCATGTTTGAAATAAAAATAAAAGGTGTATTTTTTATAATATATTTAACAAGGGTATATGTTTAGTTAATGAGAATTTTTGTGTAAAATATGGCGACATAAATTAAAAGTAAAAAGAATGAAAAAAGAATTATATTTTTAATAAAATGGTTCACTCATGAAAATGTGACGTCATAGTTGAAATAAAACAGGTACTTTATAGCAGTCGTTAAAAATACAAGGGGTTTGAATATCAGTAGCTACATATAATATAAACATCACTTTAAAATATCAATTTAATTTAAATGCTTTAAGTGATAAATTAAAATAACATAAAAAGATTATAGCTATTATTATAGATATTATAAAGCTATAATCTTTTTATGTTATTTTAATTTATCACTTAAAGCATTTAAATTAAATTGATATCAGTAGCTAATGGAGCGAGATAAATAATGACGTCATATTTAAAATGAATCAGAAATAGTTTTTACTTATACTAATTAATAAGTTATAAGTTACATACAAATGAGTATTTTTATTCAAAATTCATAATTATCAATGGAAGAAATTTTTTGTGGGAAAAAGGCGGAAAATAAAACTACTGATTAATATATTTTTGGCTCGATTTTTTAACACTTTCGAACAAAGTTGAAAAGTTATTATGCTTTCGGTTTGTCTGTCTGTCTGGTCGCTTTCTAACTTTGGTAAATATACTCCGATTTCCATGAAATTTTTGGACGTTATTAACGTTTACCTAACACGAATACCTATTGAAAACAAAGTTTCTACGATGATTAGTTTATTTACAGGGATAGTCAAAAAATTTCCTTACATTATGGCATTATGGGGAAAAATCGTTTTAATTAAATTTAACGATGTTACAACCTGTGAAACATATTCAAATTTATATGCATTTACAAAGTGCACTAAAATATGCATTTTGTAAAGTATGTAGTGAAAAGGACACTTATTATTCATTTACAGGGTTACACAGAAGAATTCCATTGCATAAGAATAAAGGGAGGAACATTTTCCAACATATTTTGATTATGGTAAACGATTTCATGTATAATCAAATTGATATACATTGCTGAGGCTGAATGTGAGTTATTTCATGCATAATACGAAGTGCATAGCATTTACAGGGACACACAAAAGATTTCAAATATTATATATTCTATTCGAAGTACTGTATATGATGCAGGGCCGGTAACAGGTTTCACGGGCCCCTGGGCAGGCAAAAATCACGGGCCCCTATTAGAAAAAGTTCGAAAATCCGCCGCTTATTTGAATCACTGTATAATTGAATTAATGATTTATTTTACTTCAGAACGTAATGTTTATTGTTTTTTTTTTTTTTTTTTTTTTTTTTTTTTTAAATCAACGATCAAATTAAATCGGGTTCAGATTTACAACAAGTTTCTTTTAAAGGTGATTATCAAATTTTGTCTTAAAATGATTTATTTCAGGGTATTCTGAAATTTTACATTTCATCCACTTTACAACCCCATTGTTTATGACACAAAATATTTGCAAACAAAAGCAGCTAATTTCAATCAGCTGTTAAATAATTAATAAACGTGATCCTCTTCTGAACTGAAAATTCTTTTGTTTAGCAAAAAGTATCAACAAATCGCTGCAAAACGCGAAAGTATACCAAAAAATGCCAAATTTTTTTACGAAGTTCACAGGAAACAAAATTTACTGTATTGGCCTAAAAGATTGAAACTGGATTTTCTTTTTACCTATTTTATTATCTGTAAAAAGCTTTTAAAAAAATTAAAAATTCTCGAAAAATTTGAAAATTGGCAAAAATGTTTGTAATTGAATTCCTTTACAAATGTTAAAAAAACGCCGCAAAAACTCTAAATACTGCACAAAAATAAAATAAACAAGAAAGGAAAAATCATGCATCAAACACTGATTATGAAGCACTTTCCGGCACATTCAGTATAATCTAACAAAACTGCACCGTTTAAAAATTTAAATATTATGTCTCTTTTTTCCATATGAAAATTTATAACGCATTTCAAAACCGAATTTCAGCTGTTCCCATCTACAATCGGAAAATTCCCCGAATTTTTTAGCAGCACTGTATATGATTTAGAGATTTGTATCTATCAACAACATCTAGTCATAAATTTAGTTCATTTAAGAGATACTTCAGAAAATTCCCCTTCTGCAATTTCCTCTAATCAGGAGAATGGTATGCGAATACTTTTGTGCAGCGCAGTATATGAGATATAGAATTTAATATATAAAAAATAGAGAGCCTGAACGGATTTAAGCTGTGGAAGGCATTGGGACGTTCAAAAGGAAATGGAAAACAAAAAAGCCGTTTTTTTTTTTTGGGGGGGGGGTGCATAAAAAAATTCAACCTGCGAAGCGAGCAATGCTCCGCTGATAGATTAAATAATTGCAGAACATAATTTATGTATAGTTATCATTAGAAGTGGCGCCGACTTCCGGGTCTGCGGGTCTGCCCCGCAGACCCTGAAAAATTTCTGCAGACCTTGCAATATCTTGGCAGACCCTGAAAAATGCAGGTATGAGATTTTTCCGCGAATTCGGGATTTTCCATAGTGCTTTTCGCTATTTTTTGCCGTTTTTCGCGGGAGTGATTTGTTCCGAAATTTAAGAAAAGTAGTCATCAATCTGAAAATTCGGAGATGAGATCACGAAAAAAAAACTCAATTTTGTCAAAAGATCGGGTAATAAACGTGAACAATGTAAAAAAAAGTGGCAAAAAATTGCCACTTCGTCAAACGATCGCGGAAAAACACCAATTTCGTCAAAGGGTCGCGAAAAAACATTCATTTTGTGAAAGGATCGTGGAAAAAATACGAAAATCGTCAAAAGATTGCGGAAAATTTCGTCAAAAAGTAGTGTGAAAGACAGACATTTCTGTCAAAGAATCACAAAAAATGCGAAATTCGTTCTAAGATTATAACGCAAGGAAAACGCAAATTCTGTCAAAGAATCGAGAGATAAAGGCGGATTTTCGCTTAAGATCGCAGAAAAATACGATTTTCGCAAATAATAGCGGAAAAAACACAGATTCTTTCAAAGAATCGCAGAAAAAACGCATATTCTGTCGAAAAATCGAAAGAAAATTGTGAATTTTGGCATAAAGTCTAAAAAAATGGCAGTAAAGACGCGAATTTTGTCAAAAAATAGTGATGAAAACGCAAAAAATCGCGGAAAAAAACCTTAATTTCGTTTAAAGGTAGCAGGAAAAAAAGAAATTCTGTCAGAGGATAGTGTGAAAAACGCGAAATTCGGCAAAAAATCGCGGGGTAAAAACGTGAATTTCGGCAAAAGATTGCAAGTAAAAAATGAAAATTTCCAAAAATCACGAAATTTAGCAAAATGGAGCAAAAAACTCTAATTTTGCACAAAGACAGCAGCGAAAAAGCAGAAATAGATGGAAAATATGGTAAAACTTGAATAATTTCATTTACTGTAATTTATATACTTCTATCTTCCATGTAATTTGTATTATTCTTTGACTTTTTTAAAAGTTTCTTTTAAGACACTTTTATTTGATTTGATATTTATTCCTGAGATGAGTGAGTAAACTGTGTTATTTTCACCTGTAATAAAGAAATTTTTTTTATCTCATACCCATTTTTCTGCAATTTATGTGTTAAACTAGGGATGCGCAACCAGTGACCCACGATAGGTTAATGTATCGCCCGCGAATTTCATCAATTTACAACTGGAAATAATTGCAATTTTTGTGCATATTTTGCAGGAAAAAATCGTAAATTTCATTACTTTATCGGGGAAAATATAAAATTTCGTCACTTAAGAATCGCAAATTTCATTGATCGGTACGGGAAAATCGCAAGTTTCGCTCATCAGATATGGAAAAATCGCGAATTTTGCCCATGAGGCTAGGAAAAAAAACAAATTTCCCCGATCGGGCACGGAAGATTCGCGAATTTTGTCAGTCGGACGCGAAAAATTGCATATTTCGTTGATCGGGTAAGAAAAAATTTTTCAGTTGTTTATGATTCTCGAAAAAAATTGTAAAATAAATCCATCGGTTGCCAAATAAAAGCATGTTTTCTTGATTTATCGATTGAAAAAACGCGAATTTCGTTGATCGAACACAAAAAAAACCCGCAAATTTCGTTGATAAGACACGGAAAATCGCGAATTTGATGGTGTCGCTCAGAAAAATTTGAAATTCCATTGTTCGGCTGCGAAAAAATCGTGAGTTTCATCTTGTCGCATAAAAAATGCAGATTTCGTACAAAAATCTTGAATTTCGTTGATCGGACGCGAAAAATTGCGTATTTCGTCAAATAAGGATGGAAAAGTGCGAATTTTATTGATTGGATTCCAAAAAATCGCAAATTTCGTCGGTCATAGACGAGAATATTGCGAGTTTTGTTGATCCCACATAGATCAATTGCTAAATGCATCAATCAGGCTCTATAAAAGGCTCAAAATCAGGCTCTAAAAAGTTTCGCCGACCGAAAAATCGATAGTCGGTTGAAAAATCGAGACTGAAAATTCGTCGGCTGAAAAATCGAGAAATTTCTCGATCATGAAAAGAAAAATCGGAAATTTCGCCGATCTGGAACGGAAAATTTGCAAATTTCGTCGATTAGCTTTGTAAAAATCGCAAATTTTCTCTAACCTTTGTAAAATACACAAATTTCGTCGATCGGCTTTATAAAAAACGCGAATTTCATCGATCGGGTGCGGGAAAATCGCGAATTTCGCCAATCAGATTCGTAAATATTTCGAATTTTGTTGATTGGGAACGGAAAGTTCCTGAATTTTTTCAAACAGGCTCGGAAAAATTGAGAATTCCGTCGATACAGCACGCGAAAATTACCAATTTTATCGATAAAGCACCGAAAAATCGCAAATTTTGTCAATGAAGCACGAAAAATTGCGAATTTTGACGATCGTGCGAAGGGAAGTTGCGAATTTTGTCGCTTATGCGAAGAAAAATTGAGAATTTCGTCGATCATTTTGTAAAAAGCGCAAATTTCGTCGATAAGGTGCTGAAAAATCACAAATCTCGTCGATCGTCTTCGTAAGAATCGCGAATTCTGTCGATCAAGCGCGGAAAAACCGCAAATTCCGTCAATCAAGCACGAAAAACTCGCAAATTCTGTCGATCAAGCGCAGAAAAATAGCAAATTTTGTCGATCAAGCGCGGAAAAATCGCGAATTTTGTCGACCATGCGAAGAAAAATTGCGAATTTCGTGATATAGTGCAAAAAAATCGCGAATTTTGTCTATCAGACGCTGAAATATTGTGAATTGTTTTGATTACGCGAGTAAAAATCGCGATTTTCGTCGATCAGTTTTGTAAAAATCGCGAATATCGTCGATAGGATTTCTTAAAAATTTCGAAATTTGTAGCGGAAAGATCCTGAAATTTTTTAAGCACGCTTGGAAAAATTGCGAATTTCGTCGATAAAGCACCTGAAAAATTGCCAATTTCGTCGATCAAGCGCGGGAAAATCATAAATTTCGTCAATCAAGAACGGAAAAATTGCGAATTTCGACGATCATGCGAAGGGACATCGCGAATTTTGTCGATCAGTTTTGTAAAAATCGCGAATTTCGTCGATAAGGCGCTGAAAAATCACAAATTTCATCGATCGGCTTCGTAAAAATCGCAATATTTTTTCGGTCAGGCGCAAAAAAATCGCAAATTTCGTCGATCGACTTCGTAAAAATCGTGAATTCCGTCGATCAAGCCCGAAAAAATCGTGAATTTTGTCAATCATGCGAAGAAAATAGCGAATTTCGTCTTAAAGTGGTAAGAAGTCTAAAGTACTCTTAATTTGCATTAAAATTCTGAAATTGCATCAGCTTCCGGGATTATGACCAAGACCCTGTAGTTCATTCAGCTCGTTTTTTAGTCCGGCACATCGCGTTCACCAACATCCCCTCAAACAACTGCCCTTGTGGCAAACCCAGCTTTGGGACCAAAGTTGGCGCCTATGATCATTAGTAATTTACGAAGACAAGGGAAGTGAAACATTAAAAAAGAAACAGGTCGAACATACGGGGTTGGGTGACAAATGCATTGCACACAGATACTCGCTTATTGCGACTCCCAATAAGATTAAAAAGCATATATTTTTTTAAGCAATTGCATTCCAATTTTTCCTCACTTTTAATATAGGCCCTAAAAAAGACAATTAACACTAGAACAGCCGGATTTTGGACATACCTAAAACCGCCGTTTGGTGTCAATTTGACCCCCATGAGAAATTCAAGCCAAATTAAAATAAATATATTTTTTAAATTATAAATGAGATTTAAATTGAAAAATATAAAAGTTTTTAAAGGTTTTATAACTTTTTCTTTTTTCTTTATTTAGTTTTTAGAGATCGTTTATCCCAATTTTTACATTCTTTTGAAATGACAGTATATAAATGACAATGTATAATTCAAAATATTTTACTGCACAATAGTACACAAATACAATAGATTTAATAATATACATATATATATAATATTACACAATAAAATTGATAAGAAAAGAAACAAAAAATAAAAATACAAATAATAGAAATTAGCGTACAACATGTTTCAAAGAGAGAAAATAAAATACATAATTCCTGAATAAGCATATAAATCTGTTCCAAAGTTATTTAGACATTAGCACAAGTAATACAATATACGTGCTTGATGGTGACATCAACACACTTAACACAAATTTGTTTCTGACATCCCTCACAACTTGCAGAAGTTTTATTTCGCCCCTTGCAATGTTGAAAAGCACATTTCTTTCGTTCAGGGTCTGTGGTCGATCAATTGAGGGGCATCTGTTGCGCAACGCGCTACTTCTCAATTCTTCCACAAGGGCAAGAATAAACTCCCGACGTGAAATTGAGGTTTTTGAGCATTCCTTGAAAATTATCCAAGCATTTAGTGCAGCAATATCAAGGACGCAGGGTTCGCACAGACTCCTTGGACTCCTTAGAAACTACTTAGAAATTAAAATGTTCCCAAGTAGTACTTAGAACTACTTAGATAAACAAAATACTCCTTAGAAACTCCTTAAATTGTATTGCTGTTTTGCACGCAAGCGATATTGCTCCCGAAAAAGAAAAAAAATCGCGATTATAAAACGCACGGTAAACTCTTTATGCACGTCATACATCAGAAGTACAGCAGTGATTGCAGGGATGCCGCGGACGCGCTATAGCACGTAAAATTCGCAAAAAAAAAGGCGATGGGACGCTGTAAAATAGCTCTTACGCGTCCCGTGGGACGCGTAATTTCGTTAAAAAACGCATAAAAATGGCGACTTTCGTTAAAAAATTGCAAAATAAGCACTATTTTTCGGCAAATTTCGTCAAATTCACGAAAAAATGGCGAATTTTCTCAAAAAATTTCGAAAAAATGCAGGGTTTTCCTCAAAAAATCGCAAAAAACGACAAATTTTGTCTAAAAATCGTGATAAACCAACAAGATTTGTCAAAAAAAATTGGGAAAAGCAGCAAATTTTGTCAAAAATTTTCGATAAAACGACAGATTTCGTCAAGACAGGCGAAAATTGGCCAATTTTGTCACAAATTGCGAAAAAAGTCAAATTTCTTCAAAAGATTCACGAAAAAAATGGCTAAGTGTGTCACAAATCTCGAAAAAAACCCCGACAAATTTCCTTAAAAAAGTGCGAAAAAACAACAAATTTTGTCAAAAATTCGCGATAAAATGACAGATTTCGTCATAAAATCGCGAAAAAACGACAGATTTATTCAAAAGATTCGCAAAAAAATGGCTAATTTCGTCACAAACTCTCGAAAAATGGCTAATTTCCTCAAAAAATCGGGGAAAAAACGACTAATTTTGTCTAAAAATCGCGAAAAAACGGCAAATTTCGTCAAAATATTTGTGAAAAATCGGCAAATTTCGTTAAGCAATTCTCGAAAAACGTAAATTTCGTGAAAAAAAAAATCCCGAATAAACGGCAGATTTCGTCAAAAGATCGTGAAAAGACTCAAATTTTGTCAAATAAGCACAAGAGAGAGAGAAAAAAAAAGTTAATGCCTGAAGTGAATTTTCCTGTTTCAAAAGCTAATTTTCTTGCTTCAAAATTATTATTATTATTATTATTATTTTTTATTTGCTGCTCTAAAAATGGATTTTTGTGATTCACTATCCATTTTTGACTGCTCCAAGTCTTTCTGAGTAAATGTGACTCAGGAAAACACCCATTCATTAAACAAAAAGTCTCATCACTTTACTCAACAAAAGTATTCTTTTTTTTTTCAGCAAAAATGTCTTTTTCTATAAATCAGTGCCCGACCAGTGGCTGCGAGGTTCTGACCTCCAAACTGGTAGACGGTAGGTGCTGGGTTCGAACCCAATCGCGACCGTCGGCCTAACCGTTCGAAGTTTTCCGTGGTTTTCTTCGAAACTTGCGTTAATACGGGTTAGGTTCCCTTAGAAAGACCCCCACGGAGGGCAACCCACCCCATAGGGCCTATATCCCATAGCGGAGATAATCGGCCGACAAAAATAAACCAAATACACCAAATCTATAAATCAGTCTTGCCCCTTTTTTTAAAAGAAATGCAAACAATAGTGATACTTGTTATCTTCTACTTTCAAATGTTCAATATTTTATAGTTAAATTTGTATCTTGCAAATTTATCTTCTTTAAAAAGAAGAAAATTTCTCATAATTTAAAAAACAATATTGGTTTTATATTTTTATTTATTATTAAAACAATAATTATTGAATTTCATTTTTCTAATGCAAATGAACAAGTTCAATTTTTGCATCTAAAGATATGACTCATTAGTGGGGACCAGGCCCGTAGTCAGGATTTTCTTTCGGGAGGGGCTCAATTTTGGAATTTTTTCTATTCTTACAAAAGTAATTTGAATAATATTTAGTAAAAAAATTTAAAATAATCTAGGCTTATACTAATGTGTGTTTCTATGTCGGATACTTGTTAACTATGTCAAATATTGTAATTTCATATTTAATTTTTTTAATTTCTGTTGCAATTTTTAACTTTTAAGAGCACTTCCAATTTCCAAACCGATTTGGGAACCGGAGAGTTTTTAGGAAAAATTTTCTGCGAAACTTAAAAAGCACAAACTAACAATGTTTGAGATGAGTCTCAAGTAGGGGAAAGGGGGGCACATTTGAACACTAAATATTTTCCTTCAAATAAATTATTTTCTAAAAATGTCTATGGCAATACATTACATTGCTTCAGTGCAATAAGTATACAAAGCTCATCAATTTTGTATGCACAATACTGTCTGAGCAAGATATATATTTTTCTCCCTCTTGAATCTATACTTAAGAAAATAACGTAAGATTTTTGTTCAAAATTTTGTATCCCTTAAATTTTGATTTATTGTTCAACACTTAAATAAAGATGTAATCTTTAGTTTATAAGTTTTGTTTTATTCAAATTCATCAGCCGAATTGAGTAAACCGCTGTAATGCTGAACTTTATGTGATGGGGCACCCTTGAACAAAAAAGCTGGGGCACCGTTGAACATCTAAAACTGTGAAGTAAAGAGTTGTTGATGTACGTAAGTGTTAAAATTTTTGGAATTCTTTCTATGTGAAAAGAGGTTAATTAGGAATATCAAAGAACATGAACTTATACTGCTAACAATCCTTTTTTACTGCAAACATGTATTACAGTCTCTGGATGTATCAGCGATTGGAAGTTTCAAACCTAAATTGATGATGGCATTCATTTATTTGATAATTGCAAAATCCGGATACACAATAATGATTCATGGTTTAATAGGTTTGTCTAACAAAGCCTATACTCTTTCATTTACTCTTTCCCAAACTACGGAATTACTAGTACTTTCGTACTAGATAAAACGGAATTTAAGTCAAGTTTTTTCATAAAAAGTGTTAATGAAGAAGTTTAATTTTCCAGAAGCATCAGATATCATATTGGTGTATTACAAAGATATTAAAAAAAAATTTCTCAAACAAATATAACTTCAGAGACATTCTGTGTTGTTTCAACAATGATTTTTGACATCAACTTTGATGGATTTAAGTTTGGTTAAATAATAGAAAAATTATTAGTTTCAATAAAATATAGTTATTAAATTTTATCCGTATTACTTTATATTTCCGAAACATATGCAGCGTTTTATGAAAACTCTCAATATTTTCATATTTTACTCATTTGTTCAAAGGTGCTCCTTACTTGTTCAAAAATACCCCTACATGGGACATTTTTGAACAGAAATATTTCAGCTTTTTAAATCCTCACATTTTTTTTTAATTATATGGAAAACTTTTAATTTTTGATTCATATAATGAAGAAATGCATTGTTTTTATTATGTAATACTTAAAACGCAAAAAATATAATTCAAATAAGAAATGTACTGATTTTTAAAAAATATGTTCAAATGTGCTCCCCTCCCCTATCCTATGAAGAAAAAACGTTGTAAAATATTGAAATGCAAACAAATAATATGTATTGATTTAAATCGGAGGATTAATGTTAATGTGCGAGAATCTGACATTACGAGTGCGAGGTCTTGAAACTATTAATCCATAAATGAAATAAATTACATGCATTATTTTTTTGTTAAAAAGGTTCCCAGGATTTTTCAAGTCCAGCAGCATCCCTGGATTGGTTGGGATCATACTAATAGCCACCAAAGTGTCACGAAATATGGCAGATAAAAAGCTAATATCGTCTGAAGACTGCGGGAAAACGTTGATTTCATCTAAAGATTGCAGATATAATGCCGATTTCGTTAAAAAGTCGCGTAAAAAAATAAAGATTTCGTCAAAAGATTGCGGGAATAAAACGGCGTTTTCGAGAAAAAATCGTATAAAAATTCAAATTTTGACTAAAAATAGTCGAAAAAACATCGATTTCATAAATAAGAAAAACAGGAAAACTCCGATTTTATCAAAAGATCGCAAAAAAACCGACGATTTCGAAAAAATATTGCAAACAACCGCCAATTGTGCTAAAATATTGCGCAGATAAATCGCTGATTTTATCTGAAGATCACGGGAAAGCACAGATTTCGTCTGAAGATCGCGAATACCCCCCCTCCCCACCCTTCTTGCAGGGAGGTAACTCGCAGTATCCCTGTGGAATTGGGGCTGTGCAAGTGCATGCTACATAAATAACAACAAAAGTCGCAAGTCTTTAAATTTTTTTGGACTCCTTGGATTTTTTCTGTACTCCTTGGATTTTTTCTTCCCAACTCTGTATGAACCCTGAGGACGTTATAAAAGACGTGAAGAGGCCATCTGCGAGTTCCACATCTTGTAGAATATTTTCGTAGCATCTGATCTGCTACATCTACATCACATTTAGTTTTATTGTAGTAAACAACAGTGTTCGGCTTCTTCTTTGCACTACTTTCTGCAAACACATTCGTGCGCATAGTGTTCAGAATCACGACATTCTTTTTGTTCTTGCACCTGTATATGGTGAGTATTTTATTTCCATTTTTCAGTGCATAAAATGAGTATCGTGGGGAAGATATGGCGCGGGAAATACGAGGTAATTCTTTCTTGTTTAGACGCATCATCCCAACGATTGTGGTTTTCTTTGCCGAAAGTTCATCGGCAAACTTTACATAGGCAAGCTTTACAGCCATTTTCAATCAGCTTCTTCCAAGTTTCTGAAGCGAGAGCAAATTTTTTCCGTGGCTAGGCGTTCCAATAAGCTACTTCGCAGATCGAATCTGAGATATCGCATGATTTCACGGAAACGATTGCGTGGCATTGTCTCTTTGAACACAGGTGGTCCCCAACTTTTATTCCATAAGTCATCTGCACAAAGCTTTGAATGACTTAGTGCCCCACGGGCGTATAAGAGGGCAAAAAAAGCATCCAGTTCTACCAGAGTAAAGTACCAGTTGCTGTCATCTCCTAACTGATGTCGTGCTTCAGCAACTGTGCATGTTTGAAGGTGTTTCACCATTGTTTCAGTCACCATCAAACGCCAGGCTGAAGCTGGATTAGCCCCAATGTTGCGACGAGCATAAGGTGTTGGTCCACTAGCAGTTTTTATAATATTTCGAGCTGGTGTGCGACCTGTAGTAGAAGTAGGGGTGCTAAGGTTCATCGGAGTCCAAAGAATACCGCTGGATGACGTGCACTTTTCGTTACTGCTGACAACAGAAAGATTAGATATCTTATTACCTCTTTTTTTGCGAACGTTCTCGTCCACGTGAGATTCCTGATCCTCGAGAAACACGGGAAATAACATTGGTAATATATTCTGCAGCATCACTGTCACTGCTTTCAGAAGACGACACATTCTGTAAATTCACATTACCTATGCAAAAATCTTCATCATTACTGTCATCACCAATCATATCTGAATCTAACTGCTCCAGGAGCACAAGGCACTCCTGTGTACTCAATCCTCTCTGCATTTTTTTATAAAGGAAAAAGACTACACTTTTGTCGCAATCGAAATCTTCGAGGAAAACACAACTGTGGAAAATGGTTCCGAATTTCGTTTTCGGCCGTAGCTCTAGAAGAACGATTTTCCCTCCAAAAATTCTGTAGTACGCCAGCGTTGCTAGAATGCGTACGTGCATTTCAGAGAAGATTCAGTATGCTTAGTAGAACGCCTCCCCGCCCCCCTAATTGAAGGCGCGCGCGCAAGAGAGAGAAGACTATCCCCAACCCCCCCCCCCCCCTCTCCGCGTCGCTATGCGTCATCGAAACAAAGTAAAACTGGAGTTTACTTTTCTCTTTTTTGTCATCGCGATAAAAAATGTGTGTTCCCCCATGCACAGTAATCAAAAACGAGATATGGCGAATTCAAAAACAGACTTTGTCTTGAAAATTTATAATTTTTCTTATGGGCGTCAAAATGACACCTGTTGGCTGTTTTAGGTATTTCTTTGATTATTTTTTTTAATAATTTGTTGGGGGATAGAGCAGAGTCAAACGCAGTTTTAAGGTCTGTGGTGTGACGTGAAGAATAAGGCACATTTATGAAACAGTTCAGATCAGAAATAACATATCCGTTTATTTTCATTCATCTCGAATGTTAAACTTAAATAAAACTATTTACATAAAACTCCAGCATTTGCTGGGTACTTCGTTGTTTAACATACATCCATGGTAAAACTTCATAACTGCAGAGAACTAAACCCATCGGTTAAATTGTCTGTCCATCACAGCACACATACACATGGGGATGTTTCACATTCTAGATATACTTACTCAGTACATAAACTGAAAGTAAAATTATGCATACAGTTACAGGTAAAAAAGAAGAGTGCCTTTACGACCGAAATGCAAAATGAAAAACTGGATCGGAACGATCACTACTGAACAAATTTAGAGGGACAAGATTTTGTCCAGATTTCCAACATGCGGCCCCATCGGTCGTAAAAACTTCCTCTTTTTTCTTACAACTGAAATCAAAAATATTACAAATAGCTCTCTTAAATTTTACATATAGCAGAGGTTTAGTTAGAAAATCAGCTTTGTTATTTTTAGAACTTGCATGTTTTAACTTAAAAACATTTTCATTTACTACACTCTAAAAAATAAATGTGTAAATTGGCCAGTTTTACCCATGGATATGTGTAAATTTGTAAATTTACACACCTGTCGTAAAATTTACACATTTTTTCTCGGAAATTTACCTATTTTTATGTGTATTTATCTTATGAAAGTAAGTGTGTAATTTATTATCACTTGAAAAACTCAGACAAGTGTGTAAATGTTGAAAAATGTCATTATTTACACGAATTTGTGATTTATTCTAATTTAAACATAATTATATGTACACAGATAAGTGTGTAATTTTTTTTAAATGCATACTTGACTTAAAATTTACACAATTTGAGGAAAAAATTACCTGTTTTTATGTGCACCTAACTTGAGAAATCAAATGTGCAATATGTTATCGCTTTATAAACTCAAACAAATGTGTAAATGTTGAAAAATGCCTGAAATTACACAAATGGCGTGTTAGACATAATTACAAGCAGAGAATATTCGAAAAATCCGTTTTGTTGTCGTTTTCGGCCCAAAATCTGAGTTCTGCCGAAAATTCGGTTTCGTTTTCGTTTTCGGTCCAATATTCGTATTTTGCCGAAAATTCGATTTCGTTTTCGGCCCAAAATCTGAATTTCACCGAAAATTCGGTTTCGGTTTCGGCCCAAAATTTGAGTTTCTCCGAAAACTCGTTATCGGCGGAAATGCTGTTAGAAATTCGGCTGGACCGAAACTCGGCCGAAACTATCTGAATTCTAGAAATCTTCTTTCTTCCGTTGAAAATTTTTGACATGACTTGTTGATTGAGCTGTTTCCGCTCAGATGAGAAACTCTTTATTTAATGTTATGAATAAAGTTTATTGTTTATAATTATCGACCACAGCTGATTCATGACGTGAAATCAAATTAAACATCCTCCTACATACGGCGCTCTTCACCTGCTCCTTAAAAGCTGCACGCTTAATAGTACTAGAAAATTTTTAGTTTAAAAACGCAGATGTTTCGATTGCTATTTCTAAAAGTTCTAACATTCTATGTTGTTGATGAATTAATTACATTTTATTTTACATGCAAATAAAAAGTTTTGTTCAAAGTAGAGATGTGCACGCATCCGGGCTTGGATGACGATATGAATCAGAATTTTCAAATGGGCCGGTAAACAAAATAAACGGGTTTGGGCCGATAAAATAAAATATTTAGCGGTCCTACCGGCCGACATAAAAATTTAAACCAAGCCGATAAAATATTAGCTACTTTCAAAGAATTTGTTTTTCATCAGAATAAATATAAACCTGCGTCACGAGCTGATGCTTGATAAATAACATTAATGAAGAAATGTAACATGTCCACCGAAGAGACTGGCATCGGACATGGTGTCTGTTTAGATTTTTTCAGCACACTTGTGCGGTATTAAGATCAGATTTGCATTTTTTTATTACATAGTGGAGCTGGGCCGGAACTTAACGTAGCTGTTCCCAGGATGTGTGGGGCAAGCAATATGTTTTGTAAAAATATTAGTAGTGATAATGAACTTCTGTTTACGGAATCTTTGGAAATGTACCTTAAAATGTTTTTTAGCTCACAGGCTATCATAGCCTGAGAGCTTATGTGCCCGTCCGTTCTGTATGTATGTGCGTTCGTGCGTAACGCGATAACTCATGATAAAAATATCCGATCCACTTGAAATTTTGTATGTAGGTATATCCTGACAAGGCGCTTCCCTGATTAGTTTTTGGAGTTCATTCGATATGTATAAAAGGGGGAACGGGGGGCTCATGCCCCCCGTTAGTTGATATAAATGGGATTTTCATGCAGAATTAAGTTTTCGTTCAAAATTTAGATTAGGATCATTCTGATGAGGCGATTCCGTGACTGTTATTAGGTGTTCATTTGATAAGTATAAATCGGGGGAACAGGGGTTCTAATGCCCCCCCCCCCCCGTTAGTTGATATAAATGGGATTTTCATGCAGAATTAATTTTTCGTTCAAAATTTAGATTAGGATCATTCTGATGAGGCGATTCCGTGACTGTTATTAGGTGTTCATTGGATAAGTATAAATAGGGGGAACAGGGGCTCTAAAGCCCCCCCCCCTTAATTTATATAAATGGGTTTTTCAAGCAGATTTCGTTCAAATCTCTGAATAGTTTTGGAAGTTTAATGGTTAAGTATAAAAGAGGGGGATAACTCCTTTTAAATTATATAAATGCTAAATGGGTTTTTATTAAGAATTATCTAATTTGCTCTGAATGTTGGATATAGATTTTTTATATGATAAAGCATGTCTTTGATAGTATAGGAGGTTCAATGATTAAGTATAAAAAAAGAGGAAAGGGGAGAGCTGTTTCCCCTTCTTAATTTTTTTTTCGAACGGAATTAACCCTTGAAAATATAAGGCTTTAATATACAATTAGTATTTGTACCCTGTGAGCTCAATGCCATCAGTTTAACTGGGCAGTATTCTTTATTAATTCCCTGCTCAACGTGAAACTCTGACACATATTCTGACTAATATTATTTAACAGTAAAGACTTAAAATTGACAAGCTTGACTATTAAAGGAATTTGGAATCGATAGCGTTTTCTATTTTTGATAGATAAATTATTTTTCGACAAATAAGAGTTTCTTATCGTGGCTTCAGGTTTTTCTCCTTTTCGTGATGTTGCTTTCGGAAATTCAATTCAAACGTTATCTTTTGCACGATTTTTTCAAAGATACATTGCCTTTATCAAAAAATGGATAACGCCATTCGATTACATTATTTATTTATGAAAACACCTGTCTTATGAGTTCCAAAAAAAAATATGAGTTCATAAATGTGTCAGAAAGTAGCTCTTTGGGGTTTAAAAATAGCCTTAGTAAAAGAAAGATAAATATTTTCACAAATCTTCTTTTTATAAAAGAGTTTTAAAAATTATGTTTATAGCATTCATTTTTTTCTTTTATTCAAAGCAATATTAATTTTTTTATGAATTTTTATTTGAATGTTGAAACGTCCAAGAAATCTAAGTAATCGTTACTGTTGTATTGTGTATTTTCCATCGTAATTTTAAAATATACGTTAAATTTATCCCATAGATATGTATGCAGTATTCTTTAAAAGAATCTTAATTGTATGTTAAGAAAAATCTGAATTTTTTGTAGAAATTGAGTTGGGCCATTAACTGTGAAAATCTGAATGGGCCGGGCCGGGTTGAACTTATATAATTTTTACACCGTACTGAGCTGGATCCAGGGCCTGAAAATTCCGGCCCTTGCAGACTTTTAGGTTAAAGACACAGAGATTCCGCCAACTTGGGCACAAAACATAGATTTTTCAAACAAGGACGCTATTTCAAAGCATTCGTAAAGAGGCGAGGGAGTGGCAAAGATTTTTCGGGAGGAAGTAGCACTTATTTATTTAAGCATACGGCTTATCTATATTTAAATCTCCATTAAACTAATAATAATTATAAATTATCAAATGGTTATTTTTTTTAAATAAAAACTTACTTATAGTTAGTTTTCTAAAAAAACTTTTAAGCAATTTATTTTAACTACTTTTAATGAGAAATATTAAATAACTGAAAAAATGTGTATATTCAAAAATTAAATATTCACTATTGATTTGTTCTTGATTATTAATTGCATTATTAATTAATTATTAATAAATATATATGAGTATTGATTGTCAATAGCAAAAGCAAATATAAAAGTTATATTATTATTTATATTTTGCTTTTGCTTGAACTTGTGCACATTTATACATGTTTATGTATGTTAAAAATGTGCGTCTAATACACACATAATTAATTAATAATTATGTCTATTTATGTATGTATTAATAACTTAAAAAATGAACATTTTCGTTTTCGGCCGAAAATTGAAAGATTACCGAAATTCGATTTCGGTTTCATTTTCGGTCTTACAGACCTGTTTCGGTCGATCCTTTTTATAAGTATATAAATCTGAAAAAAAACTGAAACGAAATAAACCGAACACGAAACGAAACATTTTTTTTTCACTTCAAGCAACAAACATAATTTAGTGTTTGTTGGCTAATATTCCACAATGAAATAATAAAAAAAAACTTCAGTAAAAACACGTACCTATATAAAACAAAAATTTAATAGACATGTAATTGAACTAAGCGCATAAATTACTAAAATATTAGAATTAAAAAAATTTGCAGCCAGCAAAATCTATGATTTCTCAACTATTGCCTCTTGGTATGATTCCTAGCTTATTTTTAGGAACAAATTTTGCATTTGCGATGGAAGATACAAAGCGTACTTTTCTAATTTAGAAATATTTTGCATTATTGTCTATTAAAATCATTTTTAACTATTCAAAATTTAAACATTGTTTAATTTGGTATGCGATCTATATCAGTATAGTTATCGTTACAATTGACAAAAAGCTTAAACTTTTTTGAAATAAATCGAAAAAAGGCATAAAAAATGTCTTAATATAAGAAATTTTAAATTAAAAAGTCTTCACCACATAAAGAAACAAAAATAATTCACCACATTAAGAACGGGAGAAAACATCTGCCATGTGCCTAGATAAAGAACTCGAAAACTGCAGACGATTATCAAATATAAATAAATGAATAAAAAAACACTGTTTATTTAGTCTTTGGAATACGCAGAGAACATTTGCAGAGAACAAAAATAGCCATTTTATGCGCGTATAGCCTCAGTCTGGATTTAAAAATCTTACCAAAAAATTCGTTGGAGTCATTCCATGCGTACTTTTGATGAAATATGTATCCGAGAAATGTACAATTGCTCTGGGCATGGTTAAAAATATTTATGCCAGTGTTATTGTACTTATTATCGGAACATTTATTAGATCTACAAACATCAAGGATTACATCAGAAAAGGAAAAACGAAGTCATTGAAAAATAGGTATGAAGAAATATTTTCCCTGTTTCTTTTCTTTGAATTATAACTATTTTATTAAAATAAATAACTGTCTTTCGACAACTAAAATCAGATGATAAAAATCAATTATTTAAATTACTTCTTTTAAAAATAAGATTTATTTACCTGTAGAATATCAATCGTTAAAATCGCATATTTTCTGAAATTTTAAAATTATGTGGAAAAATATTGTAACCACAGTTTATCATAATTAGCAAATATTTAAAGGTATTTAAATTTCTGAATAAAAAACTTTCTTTTAAAATAAAATTGTTTTCAAATTTAATTTTTAAATTTTGCATTAAGTAATGACATGAAAATACTTTTATAAGGGAAAGTTGGTATTCTTTCCAGTTTTAAATTTGTAAATTTATAATATTGATGTGAAGCATATACTTTTCTGCTTATTGTAAATATGAAAAATTATTACTATTTGCTATTTATTCTTTTATTTATTTATTTTTGTATATATTCTTAAAATAATGCCTTTCTAGCATCCGAATAAATATTTGAAATTTAAACATCTAATAGCATTTGAAATAATTCTTTGATTTAAAAATTGTCTGTTTCAGCATGCTTATCATAATGTTTGCTATAAAGTTAACCAGTTTTCATAGTTTTACATGCTATAGATTTCTCAATTCTATTTCTACTGATGTCAAATGAAAATTAACGGATTTTGATTCATGGTTTTTCATTTACGATTTTTAGATTGAAGCAATTAAAAATTGTTTTTAATTCATTGAAAACATTCATAAACTACAAACAAAATAAACAAAAATAAAAATTTTAATTAAATTAATTTCATTATTCTGTTTATAGTTTAAAGAATATAAAAAATACTGTATAATACAAGAGATTAGATTTTTATGTAAAATTTATTTTGATAATGCTTTGAACATTTAAGCAGCAATGTTTCTTATATAATTTTAAACCTTAAAAAAATATATTACAAATATTGCACCTAATTTTCACATAGATTGATGAAAAATAATTCTTTATCAAATTTAACACAATTATTATAATTGGTAAATAAATCACACAAATTGCCATTTTTCAACATAGTCCAAAAGCGTATAGGCCTGAATTTGAATCGGAGAGCTTTGTGAGAGCTTGCAATGTTCTGCCAATTGAGCTATCCAGGATAAATCTGGAAGACACAATTCAGCCAAAAAACTACAGATATATAATAAATAATACTAGACTGGCAGCTTACTCCAAAGGTCCCTAGTTCCTGTCCTGCCCTAGATGCTTTTTCACCTATTTGGTAAAATTACATTATAATTCTTTTTGAACGTTATTACAGTAGAACCCCGCAAATCCGGACCCCGATAATCCGGATCGATTTGGTCATTTTTTTTTCCAAGCTTGAGAAACATTTTTGCTGATTTCTATAACACTAACTTATTTCATCGTCATATTTTGAATTAAAAAAAAAAACTTTTTCTGAAATTTTTTCGACTTTTTTATTACAGGCTATTTCCATGAGTACTTGTAGTGTAAGTCACAGGCTACGATTTTTGGCTACCAGTATTATAGAACGAGAAAAATGTGATTAATTTTATTGCACATTCTCATTAATTGAATGAGGCCAAGCAGACTTTTCGAAAATAGCGGTGGCTAACAAGCATAGCAATTAATAAGTTATGTGACTTACACTACAGAACCCATGGAATTGGCCTACAAAGTAAACATTTTTCTGTTTGTAAATATTCAATAAGTTTAACATAAAAGTGATTTTGTGTAAGTATGCTTAATTTTATTTCATTTTTTTCTAAGTCTCCGGATTTTTGATAATCCGGATTGGGTCTGGTCCCAATTAATCCGAATTATCGGGGTTTTACTGTATTTAGAACTAGTAGTTATCTGTAGAGCTTCTTAGAGCTCCTGGTGATAAATTTGGATGCTAAATTGAACAAAAGCTTAAGTATGTAATATGTGACTATAACATTGCTAACAAAGCGAGAACCAACATAGTGAAAATTATCCAAGTCGGGGATCGAACACGTAATTCTTGAAATAGCTCTCCAAGTGCTTTACCATTTAAGCTACGAGGAAGATGGCCAGCTTGTCAATTCTCACTCACATTTTGTTGGTAAGGCTGCAACTGCAGCACAAAATAATAACGTCTACATGAGCACACAAACTTGTGGCATAACATGAGACACAGATAAGTCCAGCATTAGTGAATACATATATAATTATAATAATTTTTTAATTATTTATCAGCAGTGAAATTACGCTTGAAATAATTGAATATTTAATATGTGATTTCCACGTTACTAACAAAGCGTAGAACCAAAATAATGAAAAATGTCAAACCTGGGATCAAACTTTAACCTCTGGAATAGCGCTCCAAGTGCTCTCAGCTCCAAGAGCACTTGAAGCCTTAATCGGAGCTTTCTCCCTTTTAATATTTATGATATTATCAGAGTTATAATGGACCTGGCAATACACATCTAACCAGCCACATACATCCTTGATACAAGAAAGCAAAAAATCATGCGTCAAACATAGATTATAAAGCACTTTCCAATACATTCAGAATAATGCAACAAAACTGCACTTAAGAAAAATAAATAAAATATTATGTCTAGGTCCACCATATGGAAATGTATAACGCATTTTAAAATAGAATTTCAGCTGTTCCTATTCACAATGGAAAAATTATCCGAATTTTTTAGCAGCCCTCTATATGATAGAGATTTATATCTAATAATAGCATGCATTTCAAAATTTAGTTCATTAAAGAGATACATATATTTGGGTGATTCTCAAAATAAGAGACTTTTTCAAAATTTAAATCTTTAAAAAATTACTGTTAGCAAAATTTCTGAAAAAAATAGGTGTTGTTAATATAGTATTAGGTATACTTTACATGTAGTCAGCAGAGCTAAATATTTAAAAATTAACTTAAAAAAATAATTAATATTTTTTGAGCCATGCTAATGACAAAAAAAATTGCATGGAATAAATATATTAAGAAATTTATTTTCTTCCTGTTTAAATATTTTTTTCTATATTTATTAGCCTTCCTTTTCAGCAAATGGTTTCCATTTTTACATATATACATACAAGGAGAATAAAAACATTACCAAAGAGCAAACTTTGTTTACATGAGCAACATTCTGACACTAACAACGTAAGAAGCTGTCTTATTGATTTTCTGACAAATTTAATGCATATTTTAGGGATAATAAATATAATACGTAAATTTATATGTAAAATTAAACTTTATAAAGGATACAATATAAGCACTGGTTACATTTATGCACATAGAAGTCTTTAGCATGGACAGAAAAACCATGCTAATGACACTGATATTTGTCCATGCTAATGACAAATTTTAATTTAAATAAGATTATGAGCTATAATATAATCACAATGCAGTAGTCCTTTCTGGGGCTTTTTAAAACACAAAAGTTCTATTCAAATAAGTAAAATAAAAATTTTAACTATAAAATAAACATGAAAATTATTATCCATTCTAATGACATGCAATTGATGTACGCCCCTAATATTCAACTTCTATTCTTAAAATACAATACATGCTTCTATTTTCAGGCTGGGATAAAATGGATATTTGTTGCCATGGGGAAACTTTATATTTTCAAACTATTGTCATATGTGAAAATGAAATTTTGATTAATAACTAGCTGTTATAGTCGGACCTTGTTTTGAAAATAGAATATGGAGGACAAACTTTAATTCTTTTTTTATATACTATAATTTTATTTTTAAAAATAAATTTATTGGATAAATCCTCTCCTTGATTATTTTAAAGAAAGAATAACATTTGTTTTATTTTATAAACATGATATTAACTCTTGAAAAATGCTAGTATACACTAAGCACAGCTGCTGTGGACATCCATGCTAATGACATTTTGAACATTTATTCTGTTATTTTAAAGTGTTTTTAACTAAAAAGTGAGTAATTCTTGAGTGCAAATTATGAATAATATTAAGACAAACATATCTAAATATAAAAACATGACAGAAAACCTCTCAATTTTTTTTTTGTATGCCGAAAGACATAAATTGTCCCCTATTTTGAGAATCACCCATTTCAGAAAATTCTCCTTCAGCAATTTTTTAATAATAAGGAGAATGGTAGGCGAATACTTTTTGTGAAGCCCTAATTATGAAGTATAATATATATATATACAGAGTAATATGCAAAAAACCAATTAAATTTAAAAGTGCATACTGAATTTTAAAACGTACTCTCTAGCATTTATTAAGCAAAGATAACTGTAATCTATACAATAATACAAAATACTGTAATTGATTCCTTTTGTTTGTCCCTGAAAAATGCTATGAATACTCTGTTTTAACGTGATCTGAGTTATATCAGCTTCAATATATTTGAAATAGCAAAATGTCATTAAAATACTCTCAAAACGATTTTCCACATGTACTATAATGTAATCGTATTCTTCTGAGTGTCCCTGTAAATGAAATATTAATCATACATACTTAATATGCAATACGAAACATGCTTTGGTGACCTTAAATAAGCTTTATCAATTGCGTGAAAATTATAGGAGTTAGAGCATCGACAGACGGACTGGCAAACCGAAGCACTTTTCAACATTTTTGGAGAGTGTTAAAAAAGAACATAAAAATACAGGGATGGGAATTTTCCGCTTTTTGGCGGATTTCCGCTTTTTTGTTATTTTAAGAAATTCCGCGGATTTCTGCTTTTTTGTTATTTTGATAAGTTTCAGATTTTTCATCCCAAAAATTCCGCTTTTTCCGCGGATTTCAGAAATATGCAACAGGAATGCCGCGGACACGCTATAGCGCGTAAAATACACAAAAAATCGGCGACAGGACGCTAAAAATTGGGACTTACGCGTTCCGCGGGAGTCGTAATTTTCGTCATAGAATCGCAAAAAAGGCAAATTTCGTTAAAAAATCGCGAAATAACGAATAATTTCCGGCAAATTTCGTAAAAAAATTCGTGAAAAAATGGCTAATTTTGTTACAAAATCCCGGAAAAAAGTCGGTTTTCCTAGAAAAAATGACAAGTTTTGTCCAAAAATCGTGATAAAACGAAAAATTTTGCCGAAACATTCGCGAAAGACGGTAAATTTTATCAAAAAACGGTAATTTTCTTTAAAAGATTGCAAAAAAACAGAACATTTCGTCAAAAGATCGCGAAAAAGCGGTGCATTTCGTCAACGAATCGCAAAAAAGGAAATTTCACTAAAAAAATAGTGAAATAATGAATAATTTCCCGCAAATTTCGTCAAGAGATTCGCGAAAAATGGCTGATTTTGTTACAAAATCCCGAAAAAAAGGCAGATTTCCTCAAAAAATCGCGAAAAAACGACAAATTTCGTCCAAAAATCGCGATAAAACGGCAAGTTTTGTCAAAAAATTCGCGTAAAACTAAAATTTTCATAAAAAAATCGTGATAAAACGGTAACTTTCGTCAAAAAATCGCGAAAAACCGGCACATTTCGTCAAAAGATCGCGAAAAACCGGCGCATTTCGTCAAAAGATCGCGAAAAAACGGCAAATTTTGTCCAAAAATCGCTTTAAAACGCAACTTTCGTCAAAGGGGCAAGAAAAGAAAGTTAATGCCTGTTGGATAGAATTTTTCTGTTCCAAAAACTAACTTTCCTGCTTCCAAAGTATTCTTTTTGCTGCTCCAAAAACAGATTTTCCTGCTTCACAATCTTTTTTTGATTGTTTCAAATCTTTCAAAGTGAATAAAACTTCTGATAACACCTAATCATTAAACAAAAAGTACCCCCTTACTTGTGGTGCAATTTTTCAAATCAAATTGTGTGATCAAAATGTGGTGCAATTTTTCGTTCACGCGTATTTTCAGTCTTTTTGCTTTTTTGCAGCTCCCATCCCTGAAAATATCACATTATAGGGAAACTAGAGTAGATGCGGTGCTGTGTAATATATACAATTAATGATAAATTTTTTTTCTTTTAAATTGTTAGGATGAGCGAAGCGAATCCTCTACTAGTCCACTCAAATTACAATTTGTCGTACGCTTTACAAAAAAACTATTCAATATTTTAACTTCAAATTAAACACAAAAACAAATTATGATCTGTAGATTTGCAGAATATAATTTTTTTACAGTAAAACGTTAAAAAAATTATTATTTTAATTAATTTATTTTACATGCATTTCCAATACGGACGCATTTTAGCAAATAAATAAAAAATGAAACGCGTATATTTTCAGAAAAAAAAAGTTTAAATCATGGAGTAAATAATTATAGATAGAATCATGATTAATTTATTAAATAAAACATGTTTTCATTTTCCCGCAAAATCGTTTGCACAGATGACACTTAAACATTTTAAAAGAATTGTATTATGGATTTTTTTTTTTTTTTTTTTTTTTTTTTTTTTGTAAACTGGCAACAAAATAATTGTAAACAAATAAAATTAATTCTTAAATTTGTTATATAAATGAAAAATTAAAAGATCTGCGTGAAGTTGTTGGTTCAAGCTCTTTATAAATATTTTTGCGACGGTCGTATTGTGGCTAAATAATATCGACTCATTAATCAGAAGGATTTTATAGAAAAATAAGACTTTAATAAGTTCGCAAACACAACAATAATTATTCGTGAAAACGTCACTGCGAGAATGAAAGAGCGTTTCGTTAAAAGGTAATTCCATTAATTGAGTTGCCATTCGCAGAAAGTAAAAAGTTCTCCCACGCGGAGAGAATTACAGCAATTCTCATACGCTAACATGTATAAAAACGAAGAAATTAAAATAAAATGTTTTACAATTAAAAATTCATAGTATCAACGAAAGCAGATTTCAAATATTTTTTCCAGAAAATAGGATTTTGAAGAAGTAACTTTCTTCAAGCTTTCTTCAAATATATTATTCTAAAATAGCTATCAAAGATTATCGGATGTTGATTACAAAGATTGGAAACATGCATATTTCAAGCAATTAAAAAACACCAGTTGCTACTTGAAATTGTAAAAACATCTTTAAAAGAGCTTTTAGTTGAAAATTTAAAAAAAAATTGTAAAAGTTTGCATCGAAAATATCTTATTATGCCAGTTTTACATCATAAATAAAAAATTAAAATGCGCCAAAACATAAAATAACGTTTTTGTTTAATAAAGATGCAAAAATAATAATAAAAAAATATTGTTACTTTCAAATATCTGTTTTATAAAATAATGCTTCGCGAATCCAAACAAAGCATGGCTTTTGCTAGTAAATTAAGATATATTATTAGTTTAAATGTATAATGTTCAAATTTATTGTTTTAAATGTGTAATTTCATAAATATTTATGTAATTTTTGCAACCTGTTATTAAACTTATTTTTTAATAATAATAAAAAATTTTTAAGTATTATTTTACTGCTTGTAAATTCTGACATAAAATGAATTAATCCAAATGACACCTTTTAAAAGTTTTTATTCGTGTTTTTATTCGTGTTTTTTTTTTTTTTTTTTTTTTTTTTTTTTTGTGATTTTTAGTAGGGAGATAATTAAAAATTTATTTTTTAATACATTGAACACTTTTTTTATGCGTATTACATTCAAAAACTATTGATAGCAAAAACAAAAAAAAAAATAAATAAATAAAAAATTTAAATGTGTAATTTGATATCCGTAGAAATAGTACAATACACGAGTAGACAGAAAAAGTCAAAAGTTTCAAAATATCAAATTACAGAAACAGAAAGATTTGCTAGTTTCCATTTTTTATTTTAATAGTATGAAAAATTATTGTACATTTTAGAATCGAAATAGTTTGAATTTTTTAGATGCATTGCATTATAATCGTATATTTCATTCATAGTAATTAGTATCATACAATTAATGTAGATAAAATATAATTACTTAATAACAGTTTTACTTTTTATCTTTTAATATTTTTTATAGCTGTTGTGTAATAAAGGATAACTAGTGACTTAAGGTTCAAAATGCACATTAAATTGCTAAATTAATTTCATTTTTGTCAATAGTAAATTAATAATCTTTAAATTCAGGCAATCAATAATCTTTATTATTTAAATAATACAAAAAGTATTATGTATAATTCAGTGGATTATATTTTTATGTAAATTTTACTCTGATAATACTTTGCACATTTAAGCAGAAATATTTCTTTAGTAATTTTAACTCTTAAAAATACTGTTACAAATATTGCTCTTAAAATTTACGTAGTTTGATTTAAAAAATATATATATATATACATTTATTACTTTTAACACAGTTATTATAATTGGTAAATAAATCAAATGCCTTGTGAATTTTTCCAGCAGAATTAAAATGTGTATAGGTGTGGGTTTGAACCGGTTACTTTTGTGAGAGTTGCCGATGTTCTATCAGATGAGCTACTATCCTGGATAAATCTGGCAGACACAAATCAGCCAAAGAACTAGAGTTACATACTAAGTATAGTTAACCAATGCCAGACTGACAACTTAAATTAAAGATCCGTGATTCGAATCCTGTCCTGGACGCTTTTTCACTTATTTGGTAAAATTACATTAAAGAAAAAAATTTTCTTGAACGTTATCGGTTAGAAATAGTAACTATCTGTAGTACTTTACATGTGTGATGATAACTTTGGAAGTTAAAGTGAGCAAAAGTTTTTAAAGAGAGTACGAAAATACATTTAACACATACAAAAAGATTGTAATAATTTATTAAAAAAGAAATAAAATGTATAGTTTTATTTTACATGGCAACAAGTGAAAAGAAGAAAATAGTATTCCGTCCGTTATAAATACAATTAAAGTTATACCATTTTCAGAATATGGAGAAAAAAATGTACATGTATTTCTAAAAGAGAATATTATGAATCTATTAAAAACAACACAAGCTGCTACAATTGTAAGATAGAGTGAAAAAAGTTTAATTTTTAACTTAATTTAGAAGACAGTCTCCACGCTGTCTGCATTCAAATTATACATCCCTGTTCATAAATTACAATTCGGATTACAAAACATCTCTAACATAAAGGAAATAGATTATAATTTGAGACGACCCTGTTTCTTGTAAATTAAGCGTATAATGATTTGTGGTCTTGCTTTAAGTCTACAAATCTGGTAGAAAGAAAAGACATGTCAAGCATATGAGTTTGTTCTTAATGCAATTTTATTTCGCGATCATGAAAGCATTTTTTTTTCAATTTATACATCAACGCATAACATAAAGCTATGTACACAACACTGTGCATTTTAAATATTACACAAAAATACGTGTTTTGCATGTTGCGCATACATATGTGTAAAAACAGAATACTACATACAAATCTGTGTATTCTGTATATAACACAAACATATGTGTAATTTGCATATTACACAGCATTATGAGTATTTTCTTATTACGCAAAAACATATGTAAAAACAGAATATTACACAGATATATGTGTAAAAATAGTACTCAGAAATATGTGTATTTTAGTGCAATTCACACATTAAAGTGTGTATTTTAAGTGTTATCAGATAACTTTTACACATTTGGACTTATCATCAAATTACACATTAAAATGTGTATTCTGAAATTTACACATTTGACGCAATTTACACACAAATTTACACATATAGACATGTCGTTTTTGTATCATCGATTTACACATTTTTGTGTGTAAATTTACACATTTTTTTTTTAGAGTGTAACTGCCGAATAAATTGACACCTTATATCAATATGTTTAGTTTTAAAGTTCTCTTGACTGTTTTTAGAAAAATAAATAGCAGATTCATTATCACAATACTGAACTGGTTTTATTTTGTCATATAAATTAAGTTCATTTAAAACTCTTGAATACCAAGTCAGTTCTTTTACACTTTTAGTTAATGAAATAAACTCAGATTCCATAGAACTGAGTGCGATGCATTTCTGCTTTGATGTTTTCCAAGCAAAAGGAACATTACCAAAGTAAATTATATAACCACTGCTTGAGTGTCGTTTAGTAAGTTGACATCCCCAGTTAGCATCCGAATATGCATATAAACTCGGTGAATTTACATTAGACAGATTTATTTTAAAACTTTTAGTAGCAAAAACATAATTCGTAATATCTACCACTATTAACCAGTGTTTATATGTATAACCATTACAAAATTGTGACATTACATTTACTGAAAAACTAATATCCGGTCTTGACCGATTTGACAAAAATGACAAACTTCCGATTAAAGATCGGTATGGAAATTTTTTCATTAACTCATTTTCTACAATTTCATTTTCGTTAACTTTATCTGGTAAAATACAGCCAATTTTAAAAGGTAATTTAACATGACTTTTAGGCAAGTCCTTATATTTTAATTCTAATCTTTCAATATAAGTTTTTTGATGAATATATATTGAATCGTCAATTTGTTCAAAGTTAACACCTAACAAATATTTCGTTAATCCTATTTCAGTAATTTCTAAGTTATTTTTTAACATATTAGTCACAGATTGCATTATATTTTTATCTTTAGCAAACAAAACTAAATCATCTACATAAACTACTAATATTACATTACTTTTCAATTGATAAACGCAGTCAGGGTCGTACTGGCATAACAAAGAGGGCGGTGGCAAAATGGATAACAAGGGCGCCGACCGTCTTACGAAAGGGCGCAAATCCTTACACACACGCATATATATATATATATATATATATATATATATATATATAGTTGTTATATAGATGCAAAGTTGTATAATATAGACGCACGCTGTGCGCAGAAAATTTTACGAACTTTGCAAAAAATTTTAGGAAAGAAACAATTTTGATTTTTGTAACTTTTTTTAAGTACCAAAAAATAAAAATAGCCACCAATTTTATGCTGGAATTATTTTCTGTTAACACGAATTTCATCAAAAAAACGTCGAAAAATAGCGAATTTCAACAAAAAATCGCGTAAAAAATGTACATTTCGACAAAGAATAATGTAAAAACGAAACATTTCGACTAAGGACCGAGCGAAAAACGTAAATTTTATCCAAAGACGGCGTAAAAAATGCGAATTTCATCCAAAGACAGCGCTAAAAACGTACATTCTATCCATGAATCGCATAAGAAACGCTAATTCGTGCATAATTTGCGTAAAAAAACGCAAATTTCGTGCATGCATCGCATAAAATATGCAAATTACATCCATTAATCGTTAAAAAATAACAAATTACGTGTATAAATTGTGTGAAACGGAAATTACGCTCATGAATCGTATAAAAACACGAATTACTTCCATAGATAATAATAATTAAAAAAAAAAAAAAAAAACCGCGAATTTTGTCGACAGACTGTTAAAAAAAAAAAAAACGGAAATTAAACAATGAATCGCATAAAAATAGCGAATTATGTCCATGAATCGCATAAAAATGGCGAATTACCTCTATAACATCACGTAAAAAATGCGAATTATGTTCATGCTTGGCATAAAAATAGCGAATTGCATCTGTAACATCCGTAAAAACGTGAATTACGTTCATGAATCGCATAAAAAACGAGAATTACGTTCATGAATCGCATAAAAAACGAGAATTACGTTCATGAATCGCTCAAAAAATACGAATTTCGTCGACAGATTACTCAAAACACGAGAATTTCGGCAACAGATCGCTCAAAAAACGCAAATTACGTATATGAGTCACATAAAAATAACAAATTACGCCTTTAAATCGCGTAAAACATGCGAATTGCGTTCATGAATCGCATAAAAAACGCGAATTACGGTCATGAATCGCATAAAAATGATAATTACATCCATAATTCGCTCAAAAAACGCGAATTACGTCGATAAATAGATTTTAAAAAGGCGAATTTCGTCGACAGATCGCTCTAAAAACGCAAATTACGTCCATGAATCGCAAAAAATAGCAAATTACGTCTATAAATCGCGTAAAAAACGCGAATTACGTTCATGAATAGCAAAAAAATGCGAATTTTGTCCGTAAATCGCTCAAAAAACGCGAATTTCGTGGATAGATCGCTCAAAAAACGCAAATTACGTCCATGAATCGCATAAAAATAGCGAACTACGTTCATGAATTGTATAAAACCCGTGAATTACATCAATAAATCGCTCAAAAAACGCAAATTACGACCATGAAATGCATAAAAAAGCGAAATGCGTATATAAAGCACTAAAAAACGCGAATTACATAATAAAAGCAAATTTCATCCATGCCAAAATAACATAATATTTAATTTTGTTAAACATAAATCAATTTTCAGAAAGTTTTTGACCCAATATATGTGCGCAGAAAGTTTTTGACTTTATACAAGTGTGTATATATATATACATACTACATAAATTATTCATATATATATATTTATACACACATAAAAAAAAGTTCCCCGCAAAACATTGCACTTAAAAAAAATCTTGGTATTAAACAAGCGTTGCCAATTTAGAGAGTTTCTACATAATACAATCACTAAAATGCAAATAATAATTATGATTAACAATATTCCAAATCGTGGTAAGAAGGACGTCTATTTTATGTGAATTATTATTATTTTTGAAAGGATTTTTTTTCTTTCTTTTCTTCAATAATATATAAATTAGTTTCAAATTAAACACGAGTACAAACTATACACGCACACGCGCAATATATATATATATATATATATATATATATTAATCTTAAAATTAGTTAATAAAATGACAATGTGAGTTTAAAGTTTATTTTTTCTTGTAAACTATTAAAATTAAAAAAGAAAAAAAATACTGTGTTCGAAACACGCTATATAGAATTTTTTTCACAGTACAAATCCCCAAAAATATAAAATATTATGAATATTTAATAAATTAATATTTATTTAAAATTATTTAAATAATAAGAAGTAATATTTATTGAAAATTATTTTACTAGTAAGAAATAAAATTTGATTTTAAATAAATACTACATTTACTTAGTTAATTCAAACTTTATTCCGGATATCTGAATATCAGACTCCATTACATCATTATTTCAAAATAAAAAGTGAATTAATAAATAAAACGAATTAAAACAATTTCATTGGCCAAAAATTAAAAAGTTCAAAACATTATTTTATGCAATTCAATAATATTTTATGTAATGCAATCACTAGGATATAAATACTAATTATGGTGTAAATTTTTTCCAAATCATTGTAAAAATGATGTTTATTTTATATGAATTACTTTTTTGAAAAAGGGATCTTTGTTTTTCTTCTTTTGTTCAACATTATATAAATTAATTTCAAATTAAATTTAGACTATATATATGTATATATATATTATATACATATATAAAAAAATTCCTATTATGAAATCAGTTAATAAAATGACAATATAACTTAAGAAATTTCCTTTTTTTAAACAATTAAAATTTAAAAAAAAAGAAAAGAAATTGCTTTTTTTCAGAAGCGCCTTATAGAATTTTTTTCATAGTAGCAATCTCAAAAAATGTGGAATGGATTAATATTTATTGAACATTGTTTAATTAATAAGAAGTAAAATTTGATTCCAACTATACATTACATTTACTTATTTAATTCAAACCTTATCCCGGATATCTGAATAACAATATCCATAAAATTATTTCCAAATAAAATATTAAAATAAAACGAAATTAAAATATTTTCATCGGCTCAAAACTCAAAATTTCAAAATATTATTTCATAAAATTCAATAATATTTTGTATAATACATTCTCTAGGATACAAATACTAATTAAGGTGTAAAAAAAGGTGTCTGAATCGTGGTAAGAATGGCATCAATTTTACAAGACTTATTTTAAAAAAGAGTTTGTTTTTTTATATAACATGTAAATCAATTTCAAATTAGTAAAAAAAAAAAAAAAAAAATTACTTTAAAAAGTTGACAAAATGATAATGTGACTTAAAAAGTTTTTTTTTTCCTTGTAAATAATTAAACTTTTAAAAAATAAAATAAGCTGACATTAAAATATTATGTTAAATATTTTAATATTATTTATTAAAAATTATAAAAATTATTTAACTAATAAGAAGTAAAATTTAACTATATGTTACTTTACTTTGTTAATTCAAATATTATGCCGATTATCCGAATAACAATCTCCATACAATTGTTTTGAAATCGAAAATAAATATTAAAATAAAACAAAACAATTTCATTGAATAAGAACTCAAAAATGCAAATTATTATTTTATACAATTCAATAATATTTTATGTAATACACTCTAAAATACTAAATATGGGGTAAAAATTTTGAGATAAGTTATTTTAGTTCGGGGTAAGGATGTCAATTTATGCAAATTATATAAAAAAAAAAGTTTTTTTTTCTTTATTTTTTTTAACAATAAAATGATATTATACAGCAGTTTTGATTTGAATCCTACTTTTTAAACAGTTATATAGACATAAACACTCTTGTGAAAGTGATACAAATATTAATAATAAAAAGGTGATAATAAGTAATCTTACCTTATACTGTTTTTCTATTTACAAATCATACACTATTAAAAAAGTATGAAGCCTAAGCTTTTTAAAAGAAAAAGCTTTAAGATTACAGCAGCAGCAGTACGAACTGTTTATCGAGGTGCCTAGGATCGGATTACAACTAAATAGGTAAATAATTCAGGACACAGGCAAATATTGTATGGAGTTGTTCTTTGACACTGGATGGAAGGAGAAAAACAAAGCCCGTTGCACCCTGCCCCAGGAGCACTTTATTATACTGTACCAGCTTATCGGTTGAAAATTAGAAAGACATGTATTTCCAATTTCTGTGGAGTGCACAATAGATGACTGATTTCGGTACTCTCTTTTCCCTCGGAGGGTAGTATTTCAAATGGGCAGACTTATATTTACAAAACTGTGCTGATCAATTGATTTGTTTCTATTTTCCCCAGAAAGATACAGAGATCCAGAAAACGGTACAATCAAGAATACGGTATAATCAAGAAAAAACGACACATCTGGTATTAATACAGACGCCAGTGGTTACCTTCAGAATCCATATCTAGTTAACTTGAAACCCCCCTGAAATGGTAATTTGTCTTCTTTGGAACTCCCACGTCATTGACTAACAGCTTTGAAAACACAACACAAACACATCTGCGTTTCTATTTACTTACATTCAACCAAAGGGTTTATATATATATTTTTAATTACATATATACTTTTCATTTTGTAACTTGTGGTGGTGTTTGAATTTTAGAGAGATTAAGCAGATCAGATCCAGTTTTAAAAAAGTTTTTAGATAATGGCATTTTTGATGCTAAAAATTATCGAATTTTCAAAGATCTATAATAAATTAACCTATTCTTCTTTCAAAAGCAGAATTTACATAAGTTGCAGTTGCAAACTCTCCTGAAAAATTATTCTTCATAATCTGGCCTATATTATCATTTAAGAAATTAATGATAGTACAGGTCATTAACACATATATTAACATTCAGAAATTATAGAGTACATCAGTTTATTAGAACTAGGAGCACAAATTTATGTATGTGTATGGGGCGGTGCTGTTACAGAAACAAAATAATATTTTTTTAAAGTTCTTTTTATCGAAGAGCTGAAAAAAATGATCAAGGGCGCCACCATTAAAAATATGACAATAGTTTTTTGAAAGTTATTTTTCTGTCGCGCTGAAAAAAAAAAAAAAAAAAAAAAAAAAAAAAAAAAAAAAAATCTGACTAAGGGCTTTATGATTACAAAAAGACGATATTAGTTTTTTGAAAGTTGTTTTTACATAAAACACGGAAAAAAATCTAACCAAGAGTGCTGTGATTATAAAAACATATTTGTTTTTCGAAAGTTATTTTTAAAGAAACACTGAAAAAAAAAAAATCTTGCCATGGGCGCCATGATTACAAACACACAGTATTAATATTTTGAAAGTTGTTTTTACAAGAGGCGCTGAGATGACGAAAAAGATGACGAAGGACGTCATTATTACAAAAACTGATATTAGTTTTTTAAAAGTTATTTTTGTAGAGGCGCCGATAAAAATCTGGCTAAGGGCGCCACGATTCCAAAAACACGATGTTAGTTTTTTAAAAGTTATTTTTAAAAAGGTGCTGAAAAAGATCTAAACAAAGGCGCCATGATTACAAAAACATGATATTAGTTTATTTTTGGTTACTTTTACAGAGGTATTGAAAAAGTCTGACCAAGGGCTCCATGCTTCCTAAAACACGATATTTGTTTTCTGAAAATTATTTTTACAAGCGGCGCAAGAAAAAGTTGAACAAGGGCGTCATAATTACAAAAATCGATATAAGTTTTTTAAAAGTTATTTTTATAGAGGCGCTGAAAAAGATCTAAACAAAGGCGCCATGATTACAAAAACATGATATTAGTTTATTTTTGGTTACTTTTACAGTGTTGTTGAAAAAGTCTGACGTAGGGCGCCATGCTTCCCAAAACATGATATTTGTTTTCTGAAAATTATTTTTACAGGAGGCGCTAGAAAAAGTTGAACAAGGGCGCCATAATTACAAAAATCGATATAAGTTTTTTAAAATTTATTTTTATAGAGGCATCGAAAAAAATCTAACCAGGGGCGCCACACTTCTAAAAACACGACATTAGTTTTTTGAAAGTTATATTTAAAGAAGCGCTGAAAAAGATCCGACCAAGGACGCCACGTTTCCTAAAACACGATATTAGTGTTTTGAAAGTTATTTTTTAAAAGGTGCTGAAAAAGATCTAAACAAGGGCCCCATGATTACAAAAACATGATATTAGTTTTTTTTTTTTTTTTTTTTTTTTTTTTACAGAGATGTTGATAGTCTGACCAAGGGCGCCATGTTTCCCAAATCACAATATTAGTTTTTTGAAAGTTATTTTTACAAGAGACGCTGAGGAAAGCTGACCAAGGGCGCGATAATTACAAAAACCAGTATTAGTTTTTTAAAAGTTATTTTTGTAGAGACGCCGAAAAAAATCTGAGTAGGGGCGCCACGATTCCAAAGACACGATATTAGTTTTTTAAAAGTTATTTTTATAGAGGCGCTGAAAAAGATCTAAACAAAGGCGCCATGATTACAAAAACATGATATTAGTTTATTTTTGGTTACTTTTACAGTGTTGTTGAAAAATTCTGACGTAGGGCGCCATGCTTCCCAAAACATGATATTTGTTTTCTGAAAATTATTTTTGCAGGAGGCGCTAGAAAAAGTTGAACAAGGGCGCCATAATTACAAAAATCGATATAAGTTTTTTAAAATTTATTTTTATAGAGGCATCGAAAAAAATCTGACCAGGGGCGCCACACTTCTAAAAACACGACATTAGTTTTTTGAAAGTTATATTTAAAGAAGCGCTGAAAAAGATCCGACCAAGGGCGCCACGTTTCCTAAAACACGATATTAGTGTTTTGAAAGTTATTTTTTAAAAGGTGCTGAAAAAGATCTAAACAAGGGCCCCATGATTACAAAAACATGATATTAGTTTTTTTTTTTTTTTTTTTTTTTACAGAGATGTTGATAGTCTGACCAAGGGCGCCATGTTTCCCAAATCACAATATTAGTTTTTTGAAAGTTATTTTTACAAGAGACGCTGAGGAAAGCTGACCAAGGGCGCGATAATTACAAAAACCAGTATTAGTTTTTTAAAAGTTATTTTTGTAGAGACGCCGAAAAAAATCTGAGTAGGGGCGCCACGATTCCAAAGACACGATATTAGTTTTTTAAAAGTTATTTTTAAAGAGGCGCTGAAAAAGATCTAAACAAGGGCGCCACGATTACAAAAACATGATATTAATTTTTTTTTTTTTTTTTTTTTTTTTTTTTTTACAGAGGTTTTGATAAAGTCTGACCAAGGGCGCCAAGTTTCCCAAAACATGATATTAGTTTTTGAGAGTTATTTTTACAAGAGGCGCCGAAAAAAACCTTTCCAGGGGCGCCACAATTCCAAAAACACGATATTACTTTTTTGAAAGTTATTTTTACAAGAGGCGCTGAAAAAAGCTGAGCAAGGGCGCCATAATTACAAAAACCGATATTAATTTTTAAAAAGTTATTTTTGTAGAGGCGCCGAAAAAAGTCTCTCCAGGGGCGCCACGATTCCAAAAACACGATATTAGTTTTTTAAGTTATATTTAAAGAGGCGCTGAAAAAGATCTAAACAATGGCGCCATGATTACAGAAACATGATATTAGTTTATTTTTGGTTACTTTTACAGAGGTATTGAAAAAGTCTGACCAAGGGCTCCATGCTTCCTAAAACACGATATTTGTTTTCTGAAAATTATTTTTACAAGCGGCGCAAGAAAAAGTTGAACAAGGGCGTCATAATTACAAAAATCGATATAAGTTTTTTAAAAGTTATTTTTATAGAGGCGCTGAAAAAGATCTAAACAAAGGCGCCATGATTACAAAAACATGATATTAGTTTATTTTTGGTTACTTTTACAGTGTTGTTGAAAAAGTCTGACGTAGGGCGCCATGCTTCCCAAAACATGATATTTGTTTTCTGAAAATTATTTTTACAGGAGGCGCTAGAAAAAGTTGAACAAGGGCGCCATAATTACAAAAATCGATATAAGTTTTTTAAAATTTATTTTTATAGAGGCATCGAAAAAAATCTGACCAGGGGCGCCACACTTCTAAAAACACGACATTAGTTTTTTGAAAGTTATATTTAAAGAAGCGCTGAAAAAGATCCGACCAAGGGCGCCACGTTTCCTAAAACACGATATTAGTGTTTTGAAAGTTATTTTTTAAAAGGTGCTGAAAAAGATCTAAACAAGGGCACCATGATTACAAAAACATGATATTAGTTTTTTTTTTTTTTTTTTTTTTTTACAGAGATGTTGATAGTCTGACCAAGGGCGCCATGTTTCCCAAATCACAATATTAGTTTTTTGAAAGTTATTTTTACAAGAGACGCTGAGGAAAGCTGACCAAGGGCGCGATAATTACAAAAACCAGTATTAGTTTTTTAAAAGTTATTTTTGTAGAGACGCCGAAAAAAATCTGAGTAGGGGCGCCACGATTCCAAAGACACGATATTAGTTTTTTAAAAGTTATTTTTAAAGAGGCGCTGAAAAAGATCTAAACAAGGGCGCCACGATTACAAAAACATGATATTAAGTTTTTTTTTTTTTTTTTTTTTTTTTTTTTTTTTTTTTTTTTTTTTTACAGAGGTTTTGATAAAGTCTGACCAAGGGCGCCAAGTTTCCCAAAACATGATATTAGTTTTTGAGAGTTATTTTTACAAGAGGCGCCGAAAAAAAACTTTCCAGGGGCGCCACAATTCCAAAAACACGATATTACTTTTTTGAAAGTTATTTTTACAAGAGGCGCTGAAAAAAGCTGAGCAAGGGCAACATAATTACAAAAACCGATATTAATTTTTAAAAAGTTATTTTTGTAGAGGCGCCGAAAAAAGTCTCTCCAGGGGCGCCACGATTCCAAAAACACGATATTAGTTTTTTAAGTTATATTTAAAGAGGCGCTGAAAAAGATCTAAACAATGGCGCCATGATTACAGAAACATGATATTAGTTTATTTTTGGTTACTTTTACAGAGGTATTGAAAAAGTCTGACCAAGGGCTCCATGCTTCCTAAAACACGATATTTGTTTTCTGAAAATTATTTTTACAAGCGGCGCAAGAAAAAGTTGAACAAGGGCGTCATAATTACAAAAATCGATATAAGTTTTTTAAAAGTTATTTTTATAGAGGCGCTGAAAAAGATCTAAACAAAGGCGCCATGATTACAAAAACATGATATTAGTTTATTTTTGGTTACTTTTACAGTGTTGTTGAAAAAGTCTGACGTAGGGCGCCATGCTTCCCAAAACATGATATTTGTTTTCTGAAAATTATTTTTACAGGAGGCGCTAGAAAAAGTTGAACAAGGGCGCCATAATTACAAAAATCGATATAAGTTTTTTAAAATTTATTTTTATAGAGGCATCGAAAAAAATCTGACCAGGGGCGCCACACTTCTAAAAACACGACATTAGTTTTTTGAAAGTTATATTTAAAGAAGCGCTGAAAAAGATCCGACCAAGGGCGCCACGTTTCCTAAAACACGATATTAGTGTTTTGAAAGTTATTTTTTAAAAGGTGCTGAAAAAGATCTAAACAATGGCGCCATGATTACAGAAACATGATATTAGTTTATTTTTGGTTACTTTTACAGAGGTATTGAAAAAGTCTGACCAAGGGCTCCATGCTTCCTAAAACACGATATTTGTTTTCTGAAAATTATTTTTACAAGAGACGCTGAGGAAAGCTGACCAAGGGCGCGATAATTACAAAAACCAGTATTAGTTTTTTAAAAGTTATTTTTGTAGAGACGCCGAAAAAAATCTGAGTAGGGGCGCCACGATTCCAAAGACACGATATTAGTTTTTTAAAAGTTATTTTTAAAGAGGCGCTGAAAAAGATCTAAACAAGGGCGCCACGATTACAAAAACATGATATTAAGTTTTTTTTTTTTTTTTTTTTTTTTTTACAGAGGTTTTGATAAAGTCTGACCAAGGGCGCCAAGTTTCCCAAAACATGATATTAGTTTTTGAGAGTTATTTTTACAAGAGGCGCCGAAAAAAACCTTTCCAGGGGCGCCACAATTCCAAAAACACGATATTACTTTTTTGAAAGTTATTTTTACAAGAGGCGCTGAAAAAAGCTGAGCAAGGGCGCCATAATTACAAAAACCGATATTAATTTTTAAAAAGTTATTTTTGTAGAGGCGCCGAAAAAAGTCTCTCCAGGGGCGCCACGATTCCAAAAACACGATATTAGTTTTTTAAGTTATATTTAAAGAGGCGCTGAAAAAGATCTAAACAATGGCGCCATGATTACAGAAACATGATATTAGTTTATTTTTGGTTACTTTTACAGAGGTATTGAAAAAGTCTGACCAAGGGCTCCATGCTTCCTAAAACACGATATTTGTTTTCTGAAAATTATTTTTACAAGCGGCGCAAGAAAAAGTTGAACAAGGGCGTCATAATTACAAAAATCGATATAAGTTTTTTAAAAGTTATTTTTATAGAGGCGCTGAAAAAGATCTAAACAAAGGCGCCATGATTACAAAAACATGATATTAGTTTATTTTTGGTTACTTTTACAGTGTTGTTGAAAAAGTCTGACGTAGGGCGCCATGCTTCCCAAAACATGATATTTGTTTTCTGAAAATTATTTTTACAGGAGGCGCTAGAAAAAGTTGAACAAGGGCGCCATAATTACAAAAATCGATATAAGTTTTTTAAAATTTATTTTTATAGAGGCATCGAAAAAAATCTGACCAGGGGCGCCACACTTCTAAAAACACGACATTAGTTTTTTGAAAGTTATATTTAAAGAAGCGCTGAAAAAGATCCGACCAAGGGCGCCACGTTTCCTAAAACACGATATTAGTGTTTTGAAAGTTATTTTTTAAAAGGTGCTGAAAAAGATCTAAACAAGGGCACCATGATTACAAAAACATGATATTAGTTTTTTTTTTTTTTTTTTTTTTTTTACAGAGATGTTGATAGTCTGACCAAGGGCGCCATGTTTCCCAAATCACAATATTAGTTTTTTGAAAGTTATTTTTACAAGAGACGCTGAGGAAAGCTGACCAAGGGCGCGATAATTACAAAAACCAGTATTAGTTTTTTAAAAGTTATTTTTGTAGAGACGCCGAAAAAAATCTGAGTAGGGGCGCCACGATTCCAAAGACACGATATTAGTTTTTTAAAAGTTATTTTTAAAGAGGCGCTGAAAAAGATCTAAACAAGGGCGCCACGATTACAAAAACATGATATTAATTTTTTTTTTTTTTTTTTTTTTTTTTTTTTTTTTTTTTTTTACAGAGGTTTTGATAAAGTCTGACCAAGGGCGCCAAGTTTCCCAAAACATGATATTAGTTTTTGAGAGTTATTTTTACAAGAGGCGCCGAAAAAAACCTTTCCAGGGGCGCCACAATTCCAAAAACACGATATTACTTTTTTGAAAGTTATTTTTACAAGAGGCGCTGAAAAAAGCTGAGCAAGGGCGCCATAATTACAAAAACCGATATTAATTTTTAAAAAGTTATTTTTGTAGAGGCGCCGAAAAAAGTCTCTCCAGGGGCGCCACGATTCCAAAAACACGATATTAGTTTTTTAAGTTATATTTAAAGAGGCGCTGAAAAAGATCTAAACAATGGCGCCATGATTACAGAAACATGATATTAGTTTTTTTGGGTTATTTTTACAGAGGTGTTGAAAAAGTCTGACCAAGGGCGCCACGTTTCCCAAAACACGATATTAGTTTTTTGTTAGTTATTTTTACAAGAGGCGCTAGAAAAAGTTGACCAAGGGCTCCATAATTACAAAAATCGATATTAGTTTTTTAAAAGTTATCTTTATAGAGGCACCGAAAAAAATCTGTCCAAGGGCGCCACAATTCCAAAAACATGATATTAGTTTGTTTTTTTAAAGTTATTTTTAAAGAGCGCTGAAAAAAAATCAAAGGGCGCCATAGTTACAAAACATAAAATTAGGTTTTTTTTTTTTTTTTTTTTTTTGGGGGGGGGGGGGGACAGAGGTGTTGGTAAAATCTAAGCAAGGGCGCCATGTTTCACAAAACACGATATTAGTTTTTCAAAAGTTATTTTTAAAGGCGCTGAAAAAACCTTAACAAGGGCGCCTCTAACGATGTGACCAATTAAAATGAAAATGTCTTGTTTTAGACTGGCATTTTACCTCTTTTTCCTGTCGTTTGTATTTCCAGAAAAAGCAGAATAAATATTTAACTACAGAGCAGCTACCTATGGCGTTAAATGATTGACAGAAAATATGCTAAATGCGTCATTAGTTTTAATTTGCCAAATGAAAATATTTGAAATTTTATGCCTTTCAGGTTCCACAACTTAAATTGCTTCCATAAAAAAAAAAAAAAAAAAAAAAAAAAAAAGTGACGAGGGGCGCACCGGGCATTTGCCTCGTTGCCCGGTGGGCCAGTACGACCCTGAACGCAGTTACACCATTTTAATTTAGAAAATCCTAGATTATTCAATATAGTATCTAATTCAGAATTCCATTCTCGGCCACTTTGCCGTAACCCATAAATAGATTTATTTAACATGCAAACTTTATTTTCAGCTCCCCTCATTTCAAATCCGGGAGGTTGTTTCATAAAAACTGTTTCTTTTAATGACCCGTATAAGTAAGCTGATTTCACATCTAATTGTACATGATACCAATTTAACATAGAAACCAATAAAATAAACATTAATTTTATAATTGAAAAATTTACAACAGGTGAAAATGTATCATTAAAATCAATACCTGGTTTCTGTTTGAAACCTTGAGCTACGAGACGGGCTTTATACTTTTTACCGTTTTTCTCAGTGTTTTTTATATTATAAACCCATTTGCTTCCTACTATTGTAGCGTTTTTGGGTGGATCAACCAACCGCCAAACCTTTCTTTTACTCATCATCTCAAGTTCTTCCCTCATCGCGTCATTCCATTTCTCGCTTTCTGGGTTTAATTGTGCTTCCTCAAATGATTTAGGGATTTCAGTATTGTAAAATTCATGCTGAAATAATTCATTTAAATATGAATCATCCGAATCAGTAGTAGAGGTTTCATTTAAATTTTCAACATTAGGATGAGTAGTTTTAGGTTTAAAGTCAAATTTATCTGGTTCATATGAGAGTTTATTTTCCCTACAATATTTTTTTACATCATTTAAAGATCTCAGTCTCGTATTTGTTATCGGGGTATAGTAATACACGTCAATCCTCGTGCTTTTTGTTCTAGGTTTCTCAACCCTTTTCCATTCTGAAATATTTATAGAACTTAAAGTTATCTTATTCCCCGTTTCCTCTTCATCTCCATTTAAATGTTCTCCTGGTAGTTTATGATTAAGATCTAAAGTCGCGTTACTTAAACCATTTGTCTCAGTTTTAGATTCATTAAAATTCAATATGACATCCTTATACTTACTTCCCCCAAATAATGTTTCTACACCCTTTTTGGATTCATCTATACGTACATGAATAGTTTCTATAATTCGCCTTTCTTTTGGAATATAAATCCTATAGCCTTTTGTTTTCATGGCATAACCAACTAAAATACCTGGTAAAGCTTTAGGTTGAAGTTTATTACGTTTAACTTTTGGAACGTGAACAAATGCTAAAGAACCAAAAATTCTTAAATGTCTTACCGAAGGTTTGAATCCCGTCCATAATTCTTGCGGTGTAAGACCTTGGGTTAAACTGTGTTCGGTTCTATTTTTTGTATGAACAAACGATAAGAGAGCTTCCCCCCAAAATGATGGTTTTAATCCGCTATCGTGTAGCATTGCTCGAACTGCATTCATTGCTACTTTATTAAAATTTTCAGCAACGCCCACTTGTTCCGGTGTATAAATGGAGGATCTTTCTATTCTTATACCTAAATCAGTTAACAATTTCTCAAATGATTTAAGAGTAAACTCCAATCCGTTATCACTTCGTACACATTTTAATTTCTTACCCGTTTGTCTCTCAGCTTTAGCTAAGAACTTTTTAAAGCATTCAAAAACTTCAGTTTTATCTTTAATAATATAAATTTCAGTTCTTCTCGAGTAGTCATCTATTATTGACAAAAAGTATTTCCCCCCTCCTAAAGAGTTAACCGGACTAGGACCCCATAAATCCATAAACACTCTATCCAGAATTTGATTAGAAGTGCGTTTATATAAGTAATTTCTTTTAAACGAATTTCTATTCAATTTTGCAACTACACAAGTTTCACATACCTTATTTTTACTTTTGCACTTAATATTTTCAATACCTTTAACACAATTATTTTTACTCATTTTTTCAAGTAAAGGCAAATTAGTATGACAAAATCTACGATGTATTATTTCTGCATTTAAACTAGTAGAAAAAGCAAAATTTTCACATTTTGAAGCATAACCTTTTACAATATACAATTTATCTACTCTAGGTACAGTAAAACAATAATTATTAAATTTATCATACACAATCATTTTGTTATTTCCCCAATGAATTTGGTTTCCTGCAATATCTATATTAGACCCACCAATTAAGTTTCGTCTCATATTAGGAGCATACAATACATTTTTTAAAGTTATTTCTACATTACCTGTTACATCTAGAATGGTAAAGTCTATGTCTCCGATGCCCAGTATTTCAGACGAACAGTCCTTGTCCCCAATTAGAACTTGTTGAGGGGGGAGGTCCTTGTACGTTACGAATAGACTCCTGTCATTCGTAAAGTGAGAAGGAGCCGCTGAGTCCAGAAGAAATTCCACTATTTTATCATTTGAAGACATCAAGGCGAATTCAGACTGCCTTGTAGTTTCACTGTTGAACACTTGCTTCTTTCCTCTATTGCTTTTCTTTTTGAAGCACCTTGTATCAGAGTGGCCAGGGCGTTTGCAGTAACTGTATATTAAACTCGGCCCCATACGATTAGATGGTGAAGAATACGAGAGTCTAGAGGGTCGCAGTTCGCTTCCACTATTAGAAAACGATGGCTTTTTCTCAGTCACTGAAGTCTTCATTGGATTGGTTGGTTTATCGGTAGAAGTTTTAAACTTAGTTGCATAAGCATCACCTATAGCGATAACCTCTTTACTTTCATCTTTCCGTTTCAGACAAATTCTTCCATATTCACTAATTAACTGTTTCCATACATTTTCTAATTTGAATTCTTTATCATCTAATCTATATAACATTTGAACTAAGTTATCATATTCTTCAGGTAAACGACGGATTAATTGAAAACATACCAATAATTCCGGCATTTCAAACCCTGCTTCTTTAATTTGAAATATTTTATCTTCAATTCTTTTGCAAAATAAACCGATAGTTTCTTCTCGAGAGTTTAACTTCATTTCAAAAAATTCATCCACTAATCCAGCTAGACGTGCTCGGGAAGTGGGTTCAAAGTTTAACTTCAGGATGTCCCATGCCTCTCTTCCATTTTCTGTTTGAGCAATAAGAATTTGAAATTTTCCTTCTATGGATTGATAGATAGTCGTATAAGCTCTTCTTTTACGCCATTCAAAGTCACTTTTTTCACGATCAGAAGCATCCGCTTTACATGCGATATCTGGTTTTATAATAAATTCCCAGCAATTCCGATCAATTAACACACATTTGACGTCGAGCTTCCAAGAAGGATAATTATAGTCCGACAGTTTCGGAAAAGAATAAGTTAACTCTTGAGCTTGTGCCATTATACTTGCAAAACAGTATTAATTTAATTTCAAACACACCACAATTTATCTATTTGACCTTTAAATAGCATAGCATGGCCCCTTAACCATGTTGGGGGATAGAGCAGAGTCAAACGCAGTTTTAAGGTCTGTGGTGTGACGTGAAGAATAAGGCACATTTATGAAACAGTTCAGATCAGAAATAACATATCCGTTTATTTTCATTCATCTCGAATGTTAAACTTAAATAAAACTATTTACATAAAACTCCAGCATTTGCTGGGTACTTCGTTGTTTAACATACATCCATGGTAAAACTTCATAACTGCAGAGAACTAAACCCATCGGTTAAATTGTCTGTCCATCACAGCACACATACACATGGGGATGTTTCACATTCTAGATATACTTACTCAGTACATAAACTGAAAGTAAAATTATGCATACAGTTACAGGTAAAAAAGAAGAGTGCCTTTACGACCGAAATGCAAAATGAAAAACTGGATCGGAACGATCACTACTGAACAAATTTAGAGGGACAAGATTTTGTCCAGATTTCCAACATAATTATTATAGAAAGATGAAACATTGTCACAGTACTCTTAATATAATTTTAGAAAAAGTAAAAAAATATGAGCCCCGGTGTTCGCTTACATGTTGAAATAAAGCACTGGAAATTGAAAAAAAATGCGAAATGACCCCAACGGCGCTTCTAGTGTTAAAAAAGCATTCAGAGTCTGCCAAATGTCTTTCATCTAAGCACCTTATAAATGAATGGCAAGAAAGGGCATGTTTGTTTTGATTAAAAGAAGCAATAGTATTAAGGAAGTTTTGAACCTTATTGAAACCCCCAATGAGGTGAAAAAGCACATTATTCTAAACATTTTAATTAAAAAAATGATGCCTAAAAGTTTTGAATGTTGGGTTCCAATTTTTTTTTTTTTTTTTTTTTTTTTAACTTTTAGTAAGGGATTTAAATAAATCAATTTAAAAAAAATTAGAACTTGCGATTTTTTTTTTCATCTTAGCACCTTTAAAAAAATTGCTGGCTGTAGAAATGAAACACGTTATCTGTTTTGGTTGAAGAAAGTAATAGTATTAAGGAAGTTTTGAGCCTTATTGGGGCCTCCCAATGATATTAAAAAGCACATTTTTTAAACATTTGAATTAGAAAATATACGTAGCTTAACAATTTTGAATCATGGGTTCCATTTTGCTTCAGTTTTATAAAGGCCCCAAAAAGACAATTTAAAAAGTACTTAGTCTGCAAAATGTTTTTCATCTGGACGTCTTTAAAGAGAATCTTGGCTATAGAGAGAAAGCGCATCTCTGTTTTGGTTCAGGGAAGTAATAAGATTAAAGCCGCTATCAGATACACCAACATTTAGTAAGACTTTTGAGCCAACACTCTATTTCCTCCAACTTTTCGGGAAATATCCTCCCAACTTCCAGTGTAATAGCAAACTGCAATGTCTCCCAGACTTTTTTCCGCACGTTCAAAAAAATCTGGCTTAGCTTAGATTTTTCATCCAACATCGAACGTTTCAACGAATCAGAGGTAAGCGATTGATACGAGTAGGCGATAAATGTTAACGCCTGGCACGAGTAGAAACTGGTTTTACGGCTTTTCCTCCGAATTTTTCAAAGACAGTTGCAAACCTTTGTCCCCCTTTGAATGGGAAAATGTTGGAGTTAAAATCCGCTGAAAAGTTTGTCTCGCCTAAAGTCCGTGTGTCTAATAGCAGCTTAAGAAACTTTTGAACTTTATTGAAGCTTTCTGTTCTATTAATGAGATTAAAACAGCCTTTTTTAAAAACATTTGAACTATAAAAATAGGCTCTAAATGTTCTTAATTTTGAGTTTCAGCATTTTCTCACTTTTATATTAGGCCTTAAAAAAGACAATTTAAAACACATTTACAAACTTCTTTCATCTCGCAGCTTTAGAAAGAATGGGAACTATAGAAATAGCATATTTAGTTGAAGGATGTAATAGTATTAAAGAAGTTTTGAAACTTATTGGGGCCCCCAAAGAGATTAAAAAGCGTATTTTTTAAACATTTGATTAAAAAAAGGACCTAAATAGTTTTGAATTTTGGGTTTCAATTTTTCCTTACTTTTATAAGTAGCCCTAAAAAAAAGGGAATTTAAAAAGAGTTTAGAGCCTGTAATATTATATATCCAATTTCGCTCACAGGCCCCTTTGAGCTTATGACCTGATACAACTGCATCCGCTATCTCCCACTGTGCATATTCCTGGCACTCGCACAATAATATTGTAACTAAAGTAATTACAGAAACTTACAGTCTATAATGCCCAACGAGACATCAGGTTTCAATGAGACATGACGGATGCATATATAACCCTATTTTTGCCTGAAGGCACAGACACCCACGGTGGTCGGCAATCCAGGAAAACAGGAAGTTCTCGAATATTTCACACCTTTTATGGTACTCTAAATGGGAAATTTCTGGTATCTTTGTTGGAAATATTCTAAATTACAATTCTGCGAAAATGTTTTTCAGCTGGTAAAAGAAAAAAGTACGAAAAAGTTAAAATTTGGAATATCATGAAATGTAGATACTTTTTTCATCCGAAACCGCGGGCCCCCTTTGGTTCCCGGGCCCCTGGGCAATTGCCCCCTTTGGTTCCCGGGCCCCTGGGCAATTGCCCCCTGTGCTCCCCTCTCTCACCGGCCTTGATATGATGGATGATGACTGTTGCATGGATGAAATGCATTTTGAATTATGATATGTGCTTTTAAGTTCCGCTAAATGTATGCATTTTAAATGGAGAGTATAAATGGTAATAGTATAAATAGTTAAATTTAGATATACAGGGTTACACAAAAGATCTCGTAATGGTTACTGAATATGAGCGTAATTTACTTAAAGGTGGTTTTTAAATAAAATATGCATTTTTATTTTGAACTGCATTTAGTAAACTAAGAAATGTTTGCAGTATATATATAAAATGATATACAGGGTCCCGCAAATAACTGGATACAAGGTTGTCTTCGGATGATAATTTCTGAAAATGTAATGTAGGTAGTAATAAGAAATATTTTTGTTTGAACTGAATTTTAGAAAGATACTTTCGTGTATTAAAGGCACTTGGAAAACAACAGGGCTGAACAAAAGTATTCAAGAGTGTTTCTATCTATTAGTATTAATCGCTGAGAGGAAAATTTTAACCAGCAAAAAAATTAGCAAATAGGGATTATCAGACGTTTTTTACCATAAATTCGCGATAAAAAGTTAATTACACATGCTTTTCATCATCGAAATTTTTTGCTTCATTGATCAATTATTTCTTCTTCAAATGTTATGTGAACGAAGTCACGGGTAACTGCTAGTCCTTATATCCTTATCCTTATACTAGCTGTTACCCGTGACGTCGTTCACGTAGCATTAAAAAAAAAAGATAAACGCTTTAATTAAACAAAACGGTTCATTAACAATAATTTAAAAAATATATAACATTTATTTTATAGAAGGCTATGCAGTAGTTTTTTTATAGGGGACTTAAAGAACTCAATTAAATAAAAGGAAAATGTGTTAGATAATATGAACAATCGCGAAAATGAAATTGTAACCACTTATACTGTAGAACAATTGTAAAGCACCCCAATTGTACAGAAATCATGTTGTAGTGCATTTCAGAATTCCATATCAAAGAAAGAAAAATCATGTGTTAAACCTAGATAATAAAAAAACTATCCAACATTTCCATAATGCATAACTTCACCGGGACATTCTTTTCTGCAGCTGTGTATATGATCTATGTGTTTGTAAATATTCTAAATACAATGTTAAAATTTCGCTTAGTGAGAAAAAGTATAACGAATATTAAAATTCACCTTTAGCAATTTCTAATTATAGACAGAAACTTACTTGAATTCTTTTTTACAGTCCGTATATTACGTGCAAATATGTATACGATCGCATATTTAGCTTAAATTATTCAAGCAAAAAACCCGATTCAAAATATTGAATTCATATTTCCGGGAATCTCTAATGCACTGGTGACCAATCCAGTTTATTGTATTGTCCGATACACGATTTATTTAAATTCTACAAACATCTCTTATTATATCAAATGTAGCTGAACTTCAGGATGCATTAGTTTTCCAAAAACATGCGATAATTGAAAAAGCTCTTCAGCAATCTTTTCTAATAGACCATACTTTGGATACAATATCTGAGATCTGGACACAGGTCCAAAGTCTTTTATGCGTCTCTGTAAATGAACAACAAATGTGATGCAAATGATACTTAACTGCAAGCTTATTGTAGTAAATTTCAGTATTTATCATTGTATTGATTATCTCAGTATATTAATTTCATCATGTTTGAAATAGCGCAACGCAATTAAAATACGCTGGGAATATTTTTTTCTCCGTAGACTATTATATTACCGAACATTTTTCTGTAATCTTGTAAGTGAATGTTAAATCTTTACACCCCATTTTCTATAGAAATCCTATTTTAGTGCACTTCAGAACCTGATATCAATTTCAATATTACTAAAATAAACTTGATAAAATAACATTATTAAAATACGTTGCAAATGGTTTTTCTTCACAGACCATAATGTATTGAAATACTTTTGAGCTCCCTGTACGCACACTATAAGTACTACATTTAACATATTCGATAGTAACTATGTTCTTCTAAACCTTAAAAATGCATGTAAATTTCATTACATTTAAAATTATGTAACATTATCAAAATACACCACAAATGATTTTTTCGCCTTAGACCATAATGTAAAGTTTCCTTTTGAGTGCTCCTGTGATTCAGCTATAATTGCTACCTGGTCCATTTTTAATGCCGCATATGCTATGATAAATCTCAATAACGTATGTTATTTTCGTTTGAATTCCACTATATTTACCCAAGTTGAAAAACGGACAGACAGACGGCAGACCCCAGGCACTCGGCATCCGGTATACAGACAGGTTGAAGTCGTAAACACTTTTAGACCATGTTAGAAAGTGTCAAAAAGCGGGTAGTTTCCGTAAAACGAAAAAAAAAATAGTGCTAGGAAAAATATACTACAAAACTGTATTTTAGGTGGCATTTTTGTATAATTTGTACATATATGTTCTGCATACCATAAAAATTTATAGAAATTTATTATAAAAAACATTCTTAAAAGTCACAACATATTTTTACTTTTTAAGAGCTAAAAAAATGTGAAATTAATATCCATTTACAAAACTGTTTCCAGTACACTTTGAGCACATTATGCCAAATTGAGATATTGACTGAGGGAATGTATTTTCTCACAATTACATTAAATATTTAGATTTTAAGCCCGAAAGTGCATTTTTAAAGTGATATTTATTTATATTTTCAGAATTGAACAATTTTCAGAATTAACACACAAAAATATTTTTTTTTTTAAATTAGTTGAGCTTTTCTTACTTTCTAAAAATGATAAAAAGTTTTTTCATTGATCATTGCGTCATTTAAGATATGTATAAATTATTAATATTTTCTAGTCGTTTAATATTTAACCTTTAAAAAAACTTATTTCATTTTAAAATTAAATATTAACCACGGCGCTCAGACGATAAACTTAATTTTCTTTAAATAACTTTTGATATCATAATTCAATCTCATTTCATTGCAATATCAGAGATATTTATTTTATTTTCAATATGTGACGTCACAGTCGACTCTTTTTAGCACTTACTCAAAATTACATTCTGTTATTAAAAATGAAAACTTGAAAACTTATACTTTGTTTCATATATGACGTTACATTGATATTTTTAAAATTCATAATGGAAAGTATTCCTCTGACGTCACAATTGGTAAAAAGTTGAATTTTATAGCCTCGAACCGAAAGAAAGAAAAAGGTTTATTTTGATTACGGATTAATATCTGGAAAAACTACTAAAATATTTATATTTTTGTAAAGTGTGAAGTTACATTCTTGTAAAGTCTTGTAAAGTCTTGTGTAAAAGAAATTTTATATAATCGTTTGCGTGATATAAGAAGAAAAACAGTATTCCTCTGACGTCACAATTTGTGAAATTGCGGTATTTAATCTCGAACCGAAAAACGGAATAGGGTCCATTAAATCTTTCAGTTGAAAATTAATTACAGAAGAGAAATAATTATTCCGGTTTTTTTTTATTTTTTGGCAACGAAAAAAGAAAGATAATTAAATATTATGGAAAATTTTTCAATTTATTCTGTATGAAAAATAGTGAAATATTGAATTATTAAGAAAAATTTTTGAATAAAATAAATAAAAATTAGCCTATGTTCATTTCAGGCCAATAATTTACCTATATACAAAAATTCAAAGACAAATGAAAGAAAGAAAAATCATATGTTAAACCTAGGTAATAAAAAAAATCCAACATTTCAATAATACATAACTTCGCCGGCCCATTCTTTTCTTCAGCTGTGTATATGATCTATGTGTTTGTAAATATTCTAAATACAATGTTAAAATTTTGCTCAGTTAGAAAAAGTGTAACGAAGATTAAAATTCACCTTTAGCAATTTCTAATAATAGACAGAAACTTACTTGGATTCTTTTTTACAGTCCTGTATACTATGTGCAAACATTTATACGACCGCATATTTAGCTTAAATTATTCAAGCAAAAAACCCGATTAAAATTATTGAATTCATATTTCCGGGAATCGCTATTGCACAGGTGACCATATATCCAGTATCCAGTTTATTGTATAGTCCGATACATGATTAATTCAAATTCTACAAACATCTCTTATTATACTAAATGTAGCTGAACTTCAGGTTGCATTAGTTTTCCTTAAAATACATACGATAATTGTAAAAGCTCTTCAGCATTCTTTTCTAATAGACCATACTTTGGATACAATATCTGAGATCTGGACACAGGTCCAAAATCTTTTATGCATCTGTGCAGTGGCGTAGCTAAGGTGGGGGTAAGGGGGGCGTCCGCCCCGGGCGCCGAGGCCTAGGGGCGCCAAATTGAGAGAAATTGTTATATATCTATATTGGGGTGGGGGCGCAAAATTTCTTGCTGGCCCCGGGCGCCAAAAAACATAGCTACGCTACTGCGTCTGTGTAAATGAACAACAAATGTGATGCAAATCATACTTAACTGCAAGCATATTGTAGTAAATTTCAGTATTTATCATTGTATTGATTAATCTCAGTATATTAATTTCATCATGTTTGAAATAGTGCAACGCAATTAAAATACGCTGAGAATATTTTTCCCCGTGGACTATTATATTACCGAACATTTTTCTGTGATCTTGTAAATGAATGTTAAATCTTTTCACCCCATTTTCTATAGAAATCCTGTTTTAGTGCATTTCAGAAACTGATATCAATTTCAATATTATTAAAATAACCTTAATAAAATAACATTATTAAAATGTGCTGCAAATGGTTTTTCTTCACAGACCATTATATATTGAAATACATTTGAGCTCCCTGTACGCACACTATAAGTACTACACTTAACATATTCAATGGTAACCATGTTCTTGTGAGCCTTAAAAATGCATGTAAATTTCATTACATTTAAAATTATGTAACATTATCAAAATACACCAGAAATGATTTTCCCTCCTTAAACCATAATGTAGTCTCCTTATGAGTGCTCCTGTGATTCAGCTATAATTGCTACCTGGCGCATTTTCAATGCCGCACATGGTATGGCAAAACTCCTGAATCCTACTATATTTACTCAAGTTGAAACACGGACAAACAGACGGCAGACCCCAGGCACTCGGCATCCGATATACAGACAGGCTGAAGTCGTAAACACTTTAAGACCATGTTAGAAAGCGTCAAAATAGAGGTAGTTTCCGTAAAACGAAAAAAAAAAAAAAAAACAGTATTAGGAAAAATCTACTTCAAAACTGTGTTTTAGGTGGCGTTTTTGTATAATTTGTACATATATGTTTTGCATACCATAAAAATTTATAGAAATTTATTGTAAAAAAATATTCTTAAAAGTGACAACATATTTTTACTTTTTAAGAGCTAAAAAAAAAGTGGAATTAATATCCATTTACAAACCTGTTTCCAGCACACTTCGAGCGCATTATGCGAAATTGAGATATTGACTGAGGGAATGTATTTTCTCACAATTACATTAAATCTTTATATTTTAAGCCCGATAGTACATTTTTAAAGTGATTTTTATTTATATTTGAAGAATTGAACAATTTTAAGAATTAACACACAAAAATATATATTTTTTAATTATTAGTTGAGTTTTTCTTACTTTCTAAGAATGGTAAAAAGTATTTTTCATTGATCATTACGTTATTTACGATATGTATAAATTATTAACATTTTCTAATCATTTAATACTTAATCTTTAAAAAACTTATTTCATTTTAAAATTAAATATTTATACCAACTACGCTCAGACGATAAACTTAATTTTCTTTAAATAATAACTTTTGATATCATAATTCAATCTCATTTCATTACAACATCAGAGCATATTTATTTTATTTTTAATATGTGACGTCACAGTAGTCTCTTTTTAGCACTTACTCTAAATTTCATTGTGTTATTAAAATGAAAACTTGAAAACTTATACTTTGTTTCAGATATGACGTTGCATTGATAAGTTTAAAATTCTTAATGGAAAGTAGTCCTGTGACGTCACATTTGGTAAAAAATTGAATTGTATAGCCACGAACCGAAAGAAAAAGTTTCATTTTGATTACGGATTAATATCTGGAAAAACTACTAAAATATTTATTTTCTTGTAAAGTGTGAAGTTATATTCTTGTGAAGTCTTCTAAGTGTAAAAGATATTTTACATAATCGTCTGCCTGATATAAGAAGAAAAACAGTATTCCTCTGACGTCACAATTGGTAAAATTGCGGTTTTTAACCTCGAACCGAAAAACAGAATAGGGTCCATTTATTTAATTCATTTTGTTTTATCACGTGAAAATCTTTCAGTTGAAAATTAATTACAGAAGATAAATAATTGTTCCGGTTTTTTTATTTTTTGGCAACGAAAAAAGAAAGATGATTAAATATTATGGAAAATTTTTCAATTTATTCTGTATGAAAAATAGTGAAATTTTGAATTATTAAGAAAAATATTTGAATAAAATAAATAAAAATTAGCCTATGTTCATTTCAAGCCAATAATCTATCTATATACAAAAATTCAAAGACATTAATCCATCCGTTTTGAGGCCAAGTTCATTCCAATTTTCGGACACACTTTCACATTTATAAGATACTAGCTGTTACCCGTGACGTCGTTCACGTAGCATAAAAAAAGGATAAACGCTTTAATTAAACAAAACATTTCATTAACAATAATTTAAAATATATATAACACATATTGTGGGGAATCATGTTTTAACGCCAAAAGGGCGATGAATCCTGATCTTAGTTACGCGTGGCAACCCTTCCCCTGGGATCAAGATATTTTTGTTTTGTTTATGTTTTCAGAGAGAGAAAAGAATTAATACGCGATGGTGTTAATGACAGTCTTGATAGAAGAATAATTCTAAAGTATATCGAATTTCATGTAAATAATTGTAACATATGTGTAAATAAGATGTACAGTTATGTATAATGTGTATAGAAGATGTAAATATTTCTTCCAATTAAAAAGAAATAAGAAGATGCCCGTTTTGGAAATTATTGAATATGAATCGCCTAAATAAATTTTGTGTTTCGAAATCCACTGAACCAGCCGACGCGACAATGGTGCAACATTCGCCGGGAAATAATAGAATGAGAATATGATTAAGACGATTGCATATATTAAACGGGTAAGTTTTTTATTGTTATTTCTTTGAATTTATGATTTGGAAGAAACAGTACTATACAAAATGAGTACCGGTGAAAATTTGAAAAGAAATATTACTAAACGCGGATCAATTAGATCCACAATAACAAAATTGATAAAAAAAATTGATAATGAAATTTTGAAAGAAAGTGATTTGAAACCGGAAATTGTGGAGGATTGTTTAGCAACATTGCTGGAACATAAGATTTCTCTAGAAAACCTAGACGATTTAATACAATCTGAAATTGAAACTTCTAATTTAGAAACCGAAATTGAAGCTTGTTTAGAATATAAAGAGTCTATTATTACATGTAAATCGAGAGCAAATAGATTTTTGCATAATTTAAAGAAAACTTCTGATATTACAAGTGAACCAAAAGTAGTTACGCCCCCCATATCAGATACTCAGTTAAAGTGTAACACTAAATTGCCGCGAATTTCTTTAAACAAATTCACCGGCGACATTTGCGAATTCCAAGAATTTTGGCCGCAGTTTAAAGTCGCTGTTCACGAAAATGAAGCCCTTCAAGCGATAGAAAAATTTACTTATTTGAAATCTTTGATTTCGGGATCAGCAGCTGCTGCTATTAACGGGCTTCCATTAACTGGTGAAAATTACGCAACGGCAGTAAATATATTAAAGGATCGTTTTGGAAAAAGAGAAGTTTTAATATCTGCGCACACAAATAAATTATTAAATTTAGAAGCAGTGCGAAGATCAAATGATATTTATTCATTAAGAAAATTGTATGATGAAATAGCGATACAAATAAGAAGTTTAGAATCATTGGATGTGAAATCAGACCAATATGGTTGTTTATTGTTACCTATTATTTATAAATGTATACCTAATGACCTTTTATTGCAATTTCATAGAGAACAGTGCGAGAAAAAAGATGTTTGCGTAAATGATTTATTATTGTTCCTTAAGCGCGAAATCGAAGCGCGGGAAAAGGTTGTTAATGTTACATCTGTCAGTTTTGAGATTAAATCTCATGAAAATAAATTTAAACAAAATCCTTCTAAACATTTTCTTCAAGGGAAAAATAAAAATCCTTCAGCATTTACATTAAATACAATTACAGAAAACCTTTGTCCTTTTTGTTCTCAGAAACATGAAGCAAATTTGTGTAACTTAAATTTGGAAGAAAGAAAACAATCTTTATCGAAACAAGCGAAATGCTTTCGATGCTACAAACGATTTCATAAGAGTAAATTTTGTAAAATTTCTAATATTCGTTGCACTCTTTGTAATTCTAAAGCTCATCAAAATTCTCTTTGTAATAAAAAGGTAAAAGAAAGATCATCAAAGGAAAATAAAATTGACCTTGTTTCAACTGAAGGGGATGAAATAGGGGGAAAGCAAAATACGCAGTATGAAAAAATAACTGTTTCTTCACTTAGTTGTAAGCCAGATGAATATGTTTATTTTCAAACTTTAAAGGGAACAATGATTGGGAAAGATAAAAATATTAATGTTCGTATCTTGCTAGACAGTGCGTCGCAGCGTACGTTTGTCGGAAAGAATTTGTCAAGGCATTTAAATTTAGAGGTGACAGGACAGGAATCATTAAAAATCCATACATTTGCTGGTACGAAACCTATTGTTAATAATCATAACAGAGTTAAGATTTTCTTAAAGGATAAATTTTCTGACAATGTAATTTCTCTGGAAGCATTAGAAACAGAGAAAATTTGTTCAGATATAATACGTGCCCCAAGTTCAGAGTTAAATGAAAAAATAAAAGAAATGGGTATACAGTTGTCAGATGTTTCAAATGAATTAAGTGATGGGGAGAATAAAATAGATTTGTTGATCGGTAGCGACTACTATTGGTCAATTATGACAGGAAAATATAAACGTATTTCACCAACTCTTGTTTTGAATGAAACTAAACTAGGTTGGACACTTCATGGGAAGTTTTCAGATGAAGTTAATGAAAATAATTTAGTGGGTGCAATGTATATATCTATTTGGGATAATAATGAAGTTGATAAAATGTCAATTCAACTTGAAAAATTTTGGACTATAGAAGGGTTAGGGATTCAGGAAGATAATACAAATAAAGATTTGTGTAATAATCAAATATTAGAACAATTTGAAAATTCTATTCAGTTTAAGAACAATAGGTACGAAGTTAAACTACCTATGAAATATGACAATGTTGATCTTCCGAATAATTATGATGTTGCCAAAAAGAGATTTAATAGTCTAATTAAACGATTTGTAAATAATCCTGCATTATTTAAGGAATATAAAGAAATTATTGATGAATATAAGGCTTTAGGAATAGTAGAAATTGTTGAACCGCAAGAAATAAATTCATCGAATGGTAATTTGACCTATTATTTACCCCACCACCCTGTAATTCGAAGGGATAAACAAACAACCAAACTACGCATTGTTTTTGATGCCTCATCTCACGCTCCTTCTGAACCTTCTCTAAATGATGTACTCTTCCCAGGTCCCAATTTGAACTCAGATTTATTTGATTTAATTTTGCAATTTCGAAGCAATAAAATTGCCGTAGTGGCAGACATTGAAAAGGCTTTCTTACAGATAAGTCTTGCTGAAAGTGACAGAGATATAACGCGTTTCCTGTGGATCGAAGAACTCCCTCAAGATAAAAATTCCCCAATTAATTTTATAATTATGAAAATGTGTCGTGTATTATTTGGCGTCACTTCGAGTCCATTTCTGTTAGGAGCTGTAATTAAACATCATTTGAAGAGGTATGCAACTTTATATCCGGAAACTTGCTCTAAAATTCACTCTTCCATGTATGTGGACGATTTATTGTTAGGAGCACATACGGTTAATGAAGCTTTAAAAATTTCAAAGGAATCTTTATCTATTTTTCAGCAAGCAAATATGTTTTTACGTAAATGGCAAAGTAATTCTACCATTTTAAAGGAAAAATTAAAATCTTTAGGTATGAATGTTTGCGCTGATACATCAACTGACACAACCCCATTTAAAATTTTAGGGTTAATATGGGACACTGAAGAAGACATTTTTAGATTAGATAATCAAGGTCTGTTAGAATTTGTTCATTGTCAAGATAAGACCAAAAGAACCATAATTCGAGCAGCTGGAAGAATTTTTGACCCTGTCGGGTTTTTATCACCATTTACGATTTTAATTAAAATGATTTTTCAATCATTATGGGAACATGGTATCGATTGGGATCAGAATTTGCCAGAACATTTAGAGAAAAAATGGGATAATTGGTGTGCACAGATTCCATACATTAGTAAAATAAAAATTCCAAGATATTATTTTCAGGAAATAGACATTTACGACAATGTAGAAATTCACTGTTTTAGTGATGCAAGTATTAAGGCCTATGGAAGTGTTATATATCTGAGATACAATAACAATAATAGTATCAAGACAAGTTTTGTTACATCAAAAAGCAGGCTAGCTCCCATAAAGAAGTTAACCTTGCCCCACCTCGAATTGATGGGTGCTCTGATTGGAGCTAGACTTGGAAAGCGGGTAATGTCTGTTCTCAAAATAAGTGAAGACAAAGTACATTATTGGAGCGATTCAAATATCGTGCTTCACTGGATCAAAGGTTCGTCAAGTACTTGGAAGCCATTCGTAAGCAGCCGAACATCAGAAATACAAAGTTTAACAGATCCGAAGAACTGGCGATATTGTCCTGGTAGCTCAAATCCTGCTGATCGACTCACAAGGGGACTCTCACTTTTCGACCTCGAAAAGGATGATCTGTGGTGGTCAGGGCCTCCATGGTTAGTTAAAGATTCAAAATTATGGCCCAAAGAAGACAGAGAAATAGATGAAGATATGAAACAACTAGAAGCTAAAAGAAATGCGATTTTCCAAAATGTTTGTTCATCAGAACATCAGAAGCCACTTATAGAAATTGAGCGCTTCAGTTCCTTCTTGAAGGCAGTTAGAACATTGGCAAGAGTTAGAAGATTTATTTTCAATTTAAGAAATTCAATCAAGCGTAAAGATACATTATCTGCTGAAGAATTGAAAGAAGCTGAAGAATTATTAATCAAAGAAGTACAAATGAAGAATTATAAGGAAGAAATTGAGTCATTAGAAAAGGGAAACTCTATTAAGAAAACATCACGAATTTATTCCCTGTGTCCATATTTGGATGAAAATAAAATTTTGCGAATAAAAACCAGACTTAACGAAGGCTCCTTTGATTCGAATGAGACCAACCCAATCATATTGCCGAAGAATGAAAAATTAACAGCATTGCTAATTATGCAAGAACATAGAAATTTGCTGCATAGTGGAGTTTCTTTAATGCTTGCACAAATCCGGAAGAAATTTTGGATTCCACAAGGAAGACAATCTATCAGAAAGAATCTAAGAAAATGTCTAATTTGTAGAAGATACAATGCAAGGGCAGCTGACCAGCTAACTGGGCAACTTCCGAAAGAAAGGATCTCACAATCCCCTGCGTTTACCGTTAAAGGATTGGATTTTGCCGGCCCAATAATCATCAAAACAGATAGTAAAGAGACGTCAAAATCCTACATTGTACTGTTCACCTGTGCCGCAACAAGAGCAATACATTTGGAAGCAGTCAGGGATATGACTACAAAGTCCTTTATATTGAGTTTTCGTAGATTTATTTCAAGACGTGGAAACTGTAAAATAATTTTTTCTGATAATGCATTAAGTTTTAAAGCTGCCGACAAAGAACTACAACAATTTGAAAAAATCATTAAAGATCAAGAACTTCAAGACTTCATATCAAACAAAGGCATTATATGGAAATTTATCATCGAGCGTGCCCCATGGTGGGGAGGATTTTACGAACGACTCGTAAAAAGTGTAAAAGAACCCCTAAGAAAAATTTTGGGAAGAGCTCTCATCACATTTGAAGAATTGGCTACAATTTTGACAGAAATAGAAGCCGTAATAAACATGAGACCGCTTACGTATACAACAAGTGATTTCGGCGAGACAGAGCCACTTACACCAGCTCACTTTCTTCAACTCGGAAGAGAAAATATTAGTTTTCCACAACATTTTGCCGAATTAGAGAATAAAATCTCTACCCGAGAGACATTATTAAGAAAAAAAAGATATCAAACCACCTTGTTGAAACAACTGTGGACTAAATGGAAGGAACAATACTTGCTGAACTTAAGATCGATCCATCAATTTAAAACTCCTGAGAGACACAAAAATCTAAAGATTGGAGATGTTGTCTTAGTGGACGGTAATGCTAAATCTAAACTGTTGTGGGACTTAGGAGTAGTTCAAGAAGTGATTCTTGGCAGAGATCAGCTCATTCGAGCTTGCATGGTAAAGACTGCGAAAGGCCTGCTAAGAAAACCAGTACAACTGTTGTATCCTTTTGAACTAGATGTTGAATGTTAATTGATTTCAGTATTTGAAATTTAAATTAATTACTTTTTTTTCTACTATTGTTTGAATATATAAATGTGATTTATTTCTTATTATAAATTCATAGTTGAAATATGTTTTTTTTTATGTGTAATTTGCAATTGTTAATTTATCCATTTTGAAAAAGAAAAAAAAAAATGTTTTTCATTTGTGTATAATTATGCTTTATTTTAAATTGAAAGGATTATTGAGATATTAATAATAGTATTTAATTTGTTTATATTATGTATATATATTTAGTTTATTTTATTCAGGTAAATATCTGGCCAGATAGGTTCATGTAGCTACATGTTATTGAAGTGTCATTTTTATTCATATTATTCATGATATTATTTTATTGTTTAATGCTTTATATGTCAGTATCTGAAGATTGAAATTTTTTTCTGTTTTATGATTTGAGTTATGATTTAAATTAATGTTTATTGTAAGAATTTAGTTTTATTGATTTATCATTATGTACTCTCATGAGTCCAGGTGGGGAGTGTGTGGGGAATCATGTTTTAACGCCAAAAGGGCGATGAATCCTGATCTTAGTTACGCGTGGCAACCCCTCCCCTGGGCTCAAGATATTTTTGTTTTGTTTATGTTTTCAGAGAGAGAAAAGAATTAATACGCGATGGTGTTATGACAGTCTTGATAGAAGAATAATTCTAAAGTATATCGAATTTCATGTAAATAATTGTAACATATGTGTAAATAAGATGTACAGTTATGTATAATGTGTATAGAAGATGTAAATATTTCTTCCAATTAAAAAGAAATAAGAAGATGCCCGTTTTGGAAATTATTGAATATGAATCGCCTAAATAAATTTTGTGTTTCGAAATCCACTGAACCAGCCGACGCGACACATATCTTATACCAGGCTATGCAGTAGTTTTTTTTTTTTTTTTTTTTTTTTTTTTTTTTATAGGGGACTTAAAGAACTCAGTCAAATAAATGGAAAATGTGTTAGATATATTAACGATCGCGAAAATGAAATTGCAACAATTTATACTGTAGAACACCTGTAACGCACCCCAATGGTACAGAAATCATGTTGTAGTGCATTTCAGAATTCCATATCAAAGAAAGAAAAATCATGTGTTAAATCTAGGTAATAAAAAAAATATCCAACATTTCCATAATACATAATTTCGCCGGCCCATTCTTTTCTGCATCTGTGTATGTGATCTATGTGCTTGTAAATATTCTAAATACAATGTTAAAATTTTGCTTAGTTAGAAAAAATATAACGAAGATTAAAATTCACCTTGAGCAATTTCTAATAATAGACAGAAACGTACTTGAATTCTTTTGTACAGTCCTGTATATTACGTGCAAATATTTAAACGACCGCATATTTAGCTTAAATTATTCAAGCAAAAAACCCGATTCAAATTATTGAATTCATATGTCCGGGAATCGCTATTGCACAGGTGACCATATATCCAATTTATTGTATAGTACGATACATGATTTATTTAAATTCTACAAACATCTCTTATTATACCAAATGTAGCTGAACTTCAGAATGCATTAGTTTTCCTTAAAATACATACTATAATTGAAAAAGCTCTTCAGCAATCTTTTCTAATAGACCACACTTTGGATACAATATCTGAGATCTGGACACGAAATCTTTTATGCGCCTCTGTAAATGAACAACAAATGTGATGCAAATCATACTTTACTGCATGCATATTAGTAAATTTCAGTATTTATCACTGTATTGATTATCTCAGTATATTAATTTCATCATGTTTGAAATAGTGCAACGCAATTAAAATACGCTGGGAATATTTTTTCCCCGTAGACTATCATATTACCGAACATTTTTCTGTTATCTTGTAAAAGAATGTTAAACCTTTTCACCCCATTTTCTACAGAAATCCTGTTTTAGTGCACTTCAGAAACTGATATCAATTTCAATATTATTAAAATAACCTTAATAAAATAACTTTATTAAAATATGCTGCAAATGGTTTTTCTTCACAGACTATGATATATTGAAATACTTTTGAGGTCACTGTACGCACATTATAAGTACTATACTTAACATATTCGATAGTAACCATATTCTTCTGAACCTTAAAAATGCATGTAAATTTCATTACATTTAAAATTATGTAACATTATCAAAATACACCACAAATGATTTTTTCTCCGTATATCATAATGTAAAGTCCCCTTTTGAGTGCTACTGTGATTCAGTTATAATTGCTACCTAGTTCATTTTCAATGCCGCACATGCTATAGCAAATCTCAATAACGTGTGTTATTTTCGTATGAATTCCACTATATTTACTCAAGTTGAAACACGGACAAACAGACGGCAGACCCCAGGTACTTGGCATCCGGTATACAGACAAGTTGAAGTCGTAAACACTTTTAGACCATGTTAGAAAGTGTCAAAAAGGGGGTAGTTTCCGTAAAACGAAAAAAAAAAAAAAAAACAGAATTTTTGAAAATTTAAAAACTTATAGCCGAATTTCTATACTTTGTTTCAGATATGACGTTACATTGATATTTTTAAAATTCTTAATGGAAAGTATTCCTGTGACGTCACAATTGGTAAAAAGTTGAATTTTATAGCCTCGAACCGAAAGAAAGAAAAAGGTTCATTTTTATTACGGATTAATATCTGGAAAAACTACTAAAATATTCATATTCTTGTAAAGTGTGAAGTTATATTCTTGTGAAGTCTTCTAAGTGTAAAAGAAATTTTATATAATCGTCTGCGTGATATAAGAAGAAAAACAGTATTCCTCTGACGTCACAATTGGTAAAATCACGGTTTATAACCTCGAACAGAAAAGCAGAATAGGGTCCATTTATTTATTTCATTTTCTTTTATCACGTGAAAATCTTTCAGTTGAAAATAAATTACAGAAGAGAAATAATTATTCCGGTTTTTTTATTTTTTGGCAACGAAAAAAGAAAGATGATTAAATATTATGGAAAATTTTTCAATTTATTCTGTATGAAAAATAGTGAAATGTTGAATTATTAAGAAAAATATTTGAATAAAATAAATAAAAATTAGCCTATGTTCATTTCAGACCAATAATCTATCTATATACAAAAATTCAAAGACATTAATCCATCCGTTTTGAAGCCAAGTTCATTCCAATTTTCGGACACACTTTCACATTTATAATATATATAAGGACTAGCTGTTACCCGTGACGTCGTTCACGTAGCATTAAAAAAAAAAGATAAACGCTTTAATTAAACAAAACGGTTCATTAACAATAATTTAAAATAGATATAATATTTATCTTTTAGAAGGCTATGCAGTAGTTTTTTTTATAGGGGACTTAAAGAACTCATTCAAATAACAGGAAAATGTGTTAGATAATATGAACAATCGCGAAAATGAAATTGTAATTACTTATACTGTAGAACAACTGTAACGCACCCCAATTGTACAGAAATCATTTTATAGTGCATTTCAGAATTCCATATCAAAGAAAGAAAAATCATGTGTTAAACCTAGGTAATAAAAAAAAAATCCAATATTTCCATAATGCATAACTTCACCGGGACATTCTCTTCTGCAGCTGTGTATATGATCTATGTGTTTGTAAATATTCTAAATACAATGTTAAAATTTTGCTTAGTGAGAAAAATTATAACGAATATTAAAATTCACCTTTAGCAATTCCTAATTATAGACAGAAACTTACTTGAATTCTTTTTTACAGTCCTGTATATTACGTGCAAATATGTATATGATCGCATATTTAGCTTAAATTATTCAAGCAAAAAACCCGATTCAAATTATTGAATTCATATTTCCGCGAATCGCTATTGCACTGGTGACCAATCCAGTTTATTGTATAGTCCGATACATGATTTATTTAAATTCTACAAACATCTCTTATTATATCAAATGTAGCTGAACTTCAGGATGCATTAGTTTTCCAAATACATACGATAATTGAAAAAGCTCTTCAGTAATCTTTTCTAATAGACCATACTTTGGACACAATATCTGAGATCTGGACACGAAATCTTTTATGCGCCTCTGTAAATGAACAACAAATGTGATGCAAATCATACTTTACTGCAAGCTTATTGTAGTAAATTTCAGTATTTATCATTGTATTGATTATCTCAGTATATTAATTTCATCATGTTTGAAATAGCGCAACGCAATTAAAAAACGCTGCGAATATTTTTTTTCTCCGTAGACTATTATATTATCGAACATTTTTCTGCAATCTTGTAAGTGAATGTTAAATCTTTTCACCCCATTTTCTACAGAAATCCTATTTTAGTGCAATTTCAATATTATTAATAACCTTAATAAAATAACATTATTAAAATACGTTGCAAACGGTTTTTCTTCACAGACCATAATATACTGAAATACTTTTGAGCTCCCTGTACGCACACTATAAGTACTACATTTAACATATTCGATAGTAACCATGTTTTTCTGAACCTTAAAAATGCATGTAAATTTCACTACATTTAAAATTATGTAACATTATCAAAATACACCACAAATGATTTTTTCGCCTTAGACCATAATGTAAAGTTTCCTTTTGAGTGCTCCTGTGATTCAGCTATAATTGCTACCTGGTCCATTTTCAATGCCGCATATGCTATGGTAAATCTCAATAACGTATGTTATTTTCGTATGAATTCCACTATACTTACCCAAGTTGAAAAACGGACAGACAGACGGCAGACCCCAGGCACTCGGCATCCGGTATACAGACAGGTTGAAGTCGTAAACACTTTTAGACCATGTTAGAAAGTGTCAAAAAGCGGGTAGTTTCCGTAAAACGAAAAAAAACAGTGTTAGGAAAAATATACTACAAAACTGTGTTTTAGGTGGCATTTTTGTATAATTTGTACATATATGCTCTGCATACCATAAACATTTATAGAAATTTATTATAAAAAACATTCTTAAAAGTGACAACATATTTTTACTTTTTAAGAGCTAAAAAAATGTGCAATTAATATCCATTTACAAACCTGTTTCCAGCACACTTCGAGCGCATTATGCGAAATTGAGATATTGACTGAGGGAATGTATTTTCTCACAATTACATTAAATCTTTATATTTTAAGCCCGATAGTACATTTTTAAAGTGATATTTATTTATATTTCCAGAATTGAACAATTTTCAGAATTAACACACAAAAATATTTTTTTTTTATTAGTTGAGCTTTTCTTACTTTCTAAAATGATAAAAAGTTTTTTCATTGATCATTACGTCATTTTCGATATGTATAAATTATTAATATTTTCTAGTCGTTTAATATTTAACCTTTAAAAAAACTTATTTCATTTTAAAATTAAATATTAACCACGCTCAGACGATAAACTTAATTTTCTTTAAATAATAACATTTGATATCATAATTCAATCTCATTTCATTGCAATATGAGAGATATTTATTATATTTTCAATATGTGACGTCACAGTCGTCTCTTGTTAGCACTTACTCAAAATTACATTGTGTTATTAAAAATGAAAACTTGAAAACTTATACTTTGTTTCATATATGACGTTACATTGATATTTTTAAAATTATTAATGGAAAGTATTCCTCTGACGTCACAATTGGTAAAAAGTTGAATTTTATAGCCTCGAACCGAAAGAAAGAAAAAGGTTCATTTTGATTATGGATTAATATCTGTAAAAACTACTAAAATATTTATAATCTTGTAAAGTGTGAAGTTATATTCTTGTAAAGTCTTCTAAGTCTAAAAGAAATTTTATATAATCGTTTGCGTGATATAAGAAGAAAAACAGTATTCCTCTGACGTCACAATTGGTGAAATTGCGGTTTTTAATCTCGAACCGAAAAACAGTATAGGGTCCATTTATTTATTTCATTTTATTTTATCACGTGAAAATCTTTCAGTTGAAAATTAATTACAGAAGAGAAATAATTATTCCGGTTTTTTTATTTTTTGGCAACGAAAAAAGAAAGATAATTAAATATTATGGAAATTTTTTCAATTTATTCTGTATGAAAAATAGTGAAATATTGAATTATTAAGAAAAATATTTGAATAAAATAAATAAAAATTAGCCTATGTTCATTTCAGGGCAATAATTTACCTATATACAAAAATTCAAAGACATTAATCCATCCGTTTTGAAGCCAAGTTCATTCCAATTTTCGGACACACTTTCACATTTATAATATATATAAGGATATAAGGATATATTATAAATGTGAAAGTGTGTCCGAAAATTGGAATGAACTTGGCTTCAAAACGGATGGATTAATGTCTTTGAATTTTTGTATATAGGTAAATTATTGGCCTGAAATGAACATAGGCTAATTTTTATTTATTTTATTCAAATATTTTTCTTAATAATTCAATATTTCACTATTTTTGATACAGAATAAATTGAAAAAATTTCCGTAATATTTAATTATCTTTCTTTTTTCGTTGCCAAAAAAAAAAAAAAAAAAAAAAAAAAACGAAATAATTATTTTTTTTCTGTAATTAATTTTCAACTGAAAGATTTTTCACGTGATAAAATAAAATGAAATAAATAAATGAACCCTATTCTGTTTTTCGGTTCGAGATTAAAAACCGCAATTTCACCAATTGTGACGTCAGAGGAATAATGTTTTTCTTCTTATATCACGCAAACGATTATATAAAATTTCTTTTACACTTAGAAGACTTTACAAGAATATAACTTCACACTTTACAAGAATATAAATATTTTAGTAGTTTTTCCAGATATTAATCCGTAATCAAAATGAACCTTTTTCTTTTTTTCGGTTAGAGTTTATAAAATTCAACTTTTTACCAATTGTGACGTCAGAGGAATACTTTCCATTAAGAATTTTAAAAATATCAATGTAACGCCATATATGAAACGAAGTATAAGTTTTCAAGTTTTCATTTTTAATAACACAATGTAATTTTGAGTAAGTGCTAAAAAGAGACGACTGTGACGTCACATATTGAAAATAAAATAAATATATCTGATGTTGCAATAAAATGAGATTGAATTATGATATCAAAAGTTATTATTTAAAGAAAATTAAGTTTATCGTCTGAGCGTGGATAATATTTAATTTTAAAATGAAATAAGTTTTTTTAAAGGTTAAATATTAAACGACTAGAAAATATTAATAATTTATACATATCGTAAATGACGTAATGATCAATGAAAAAACTTTTTATCATTTTTAAAAAGTAAGAAAAGCTCAACTAATCAAAAAAAATATTTTTGTGTGTTAATTCTGAAAATTGTTCAATTCTGAAAATATAAATAAATATTACTTTAAAAATGCACTTTCGGGCTTAAAATCTAAAGATTTAATGTAATTGTGAGAAAATACATTCCCTCAGTCAATATCTCAATTTGGCATAATGTGCTCAAAGTGTACTGGAAACAAGTTTGTAAATGGATATTAATCGCACATTTTTTTTTAGCTCTTAAAAAGTAAAAATAGGTTGTGACTTTTAAGAATGTTTTTTATAATAAATTTCTATAAATTTTTATGGTATGCAGAGCATATATCTACAAATTATACAAAAATGCCACCTAAAACACAGTTTTGTAGTATATTTTTCCTAACACTGCTTTTTTTTTTTTTCGTTTTACGGAAACTACCCGCTTTTTGACACTTTCTAACATGGCCTAAAAGTGTTTACGACTTCAACCTGTCTGTATACCGGATGCCGAGTGCCTAGGGTCTGCCGTCTGTCTGTCCGTTTTTCAACTTGGGTAAATATAGAGGAATTCATACGTTATTGAGATTTACCATAGCATATGCGGCATTGAAAATGGACCAGGTAGCAATTATAGCTGAATCACAGGAGCACTCAAAAGGAAACTTTACATTATGGGCTAAGGCAAAAAAATCATTTGTGGTGTATTTTGATAATGTTACATAATTTTAAATGTAATGAAATTTACATGCATTTTTAAGGTTCAGAAGAACATGGTTACTATCGAATATGTTAAATGTAGTACTTATAGTGTGCGTACAGGGAGCTCAAAAGTATTTCAATATATTATGGTCTGTGAAGAAAAACCATTTGCAACGTATTTTAATAATGTTATTTTATTAAGGTTATTTTAATAATATTGAAATTGATATCAGGTTCTGAAGTGCACTAAAATAGGATTTCTGTAGAAAATGGGGTGAAAAGATTTAACATTCACTTACAAGATTACAGAAAAACGTTCGGTAATATAATAGTCTACGGAGAAAAAATATTCCCAGCGTATTTTAATTGCATTGCGCTATTTCAAACATGATGAAATTAATATACTGAGATAATCAATACAATGATAAATACTGAAATTTACTACAATAAGCTTGCAGTTAAGTATCATTTGCATCACATTTGTTGTTCATTTACAGAGACGCATAAAAGATTTTGGACCTGTGTCCAGATCTCAGATATTGTATCCAAAGTATGGTCTATTAGAAAATATTGCTGAAGAGCTTTTTCAATTATCGCATGTTTTTGGAAAACTAATGCATCCTGAAGTTCAGCTACAGTTGATATAATAAGAGATGTTTGTAGAATTTAAATAAATCATGTATCGCACTATACAATAAACTGGATTGGTCACCAGTGCAATAGCGATTCCCGGAAATATGAATTCAATAATTTGAATCGGGTTTTTTGCTTGAATAATTTAAGCTAAATATGCGATCGTATACATATTTGCACGTAATATACAGGATTGTAAAAAAGAATTCAAGTAAGTTTCTGTCTATAATTAGAAATTGCTAAAGGTGAATTTTAATATTCGTTATACTTTTCCTCACTAAGCAAAATTTTAACATTGCATTTAGAATATTTACAAACACATGGATCATATACACAGCTGCAGAAAAAATATCCCGGTGAAGTTATGCATTATGGAAATGTTGGATATTTTTTTTATAACCTAGGTTTAACACATGATTTTTCTTTCTTTGATATGGAATTCTGAAATGCACTACAACATGATTTCTGTACAATTGGGGTGCGTTACAGTTGTTCTACATTATAAGTGATTACAATTTCATTTTCGCGATTGTTCATATTATCTAACACATTTTCCTTTTATTGGACTGAGTTCTTTAAGTCCCCTATAAAAAACTACTGCATAGACTTTTATAAGATAAATGTTATATATTTTTTAAATTATTGTTAATGAACCGTTTTGTTTAACTAAAGCGTTTATCTTTTTTTTTTTTTTTTTTTTTTTTTTTTTTTTTTTTTTTTTTTAATGCTACGTGAACGACGTCACGGGTAACAGCTAGTATCCTTATATATATTATAAATGTGAAAGTGTGTCCGAAAATTGGAATGAACTTGGCATCAAAACGGATGGATTAATGTTTTTGAATTTTTGTATATAGATTGATTATTGGTCTGAAATGAACATAGGCTAATTTTTATTTATTTTATTCAAATATTTTTCTTAATAATTCAATATTTCACTATTTTTCATACAGAATAAATTGAAAAATTTTCCATAATATTTAATCATCTTTCTTTTTTCGTTGCCAAAAAAAAAAAAAAAAAAAAAAGAAAAAAAAACGGAATAATTATTTCTCTTCTGTAATTAATTTTCAACTGAAAGATTTTCACGTGATAAAACAAAATGAAATAAATAAATGGACCCTATTCTGTTTTTCGGTTCGAGGTTAAAAACCGCAATTTTACCAATTGTGACGTCACAGGAATACTGTTTTTCTTCTTATATCAAGCAGACGATTATATAAAACTTCTTTTACACTTAAAAGAATATGAATATTTTAACAGTTTTTCCAGATATTAATCCGTAATAAAAATGAACATTTTTCTTTTTTTCGGTTCGAGGCTATAAAATTCAACTTTTTACCAATTGTGACGTCACAGGAATATTTTCCATTAAGAATTTTAAAAATATCAATGCAACGTAATATTTGAAACAAAGCATAAGTTTTCAAGTATTCATTTTTAATAACACAATGTAATTCTGAGTAAATGCTAAAAAGAGACGACTGTGACGTCACCTATGGAAAATAAAATAAATATGCTCATCAGAAAATAAAACTACTGATTAATGTATTTTTGGCTCGATTTTTTAACACTTCCCAACAAAGTTGAAAAGTTATTATGCTTTCGGTTTGTCTGTCCGTCTGGCCGCTTTCTAACTTTCGAAAATTTCATGGAAATCCGAGCAGCAATGAAATTTTTGGACTTTATTAACATTTATCTTAGCACGAATACCTATTGAAAATGAAATTTCTACCATGATTAGTTTATTTATAGGGATAGTCAAAAATGTTCTTTACATTGAGGCATTATAGGGAAAAATCGTTTCATTTGAATTTTAACGACGTTACACCCTGTGAAACATATTCAAATTTATATGCATCAACAAAGTGTCCTAAAATATACATTTTGTAAAGTATGCAATAAAAAGGGCACTTATTATTCATTTACAGGGTCACACAGAAGAATTCCTTTGCATAGAATAAAGGCAGGAACAGTTTGCGACACATTTTAATTATGGTAAACGATTTCATGTATAATCAAATTGATATTCGTTGCTGAGGCTTAATGTGAGTTATTTCATGCATAATACGAAGTTCATAGCATTTACCGGACAAAAAGATTCACAAAAGATTTTAAATAGTATACATTCTATCCGAAGTACTGTATATGATGGATGATGACTATTGCATGGATGAAATGCATTTTGAAATAGGATATATTCTTTTAAGTTTCACTAAATGATTGCATATTAAATGGTGTGTATAAATGCTGATATTTACACAATTTAGATACATAGGGTTACATAAAATATCTTGGTAAGATTACTGAATATGAGCTTAATTTACTTAAAGGTGGTTTTAAAATAAAATATACATTTTTATTTTGAACTGCATTGAGTAAACTTAGAAATGTTTGTAGTATATAGATAAAATGATATACAGGGACATGCAAAGAACAGGATACATGGTTGTCTTCGGATGATAATTTCTGAATATGTAATTTAAGTAGTAATAAGGAATATTTTTGTTTGAACTAAAGTTTAGAAAAATACTTTCGTACATTAAAGATACTAGGTAAACTACAGGGCTGAACGAAAGTATTCAAGAATGTTTCTATCTATAAGTATAAGTCGCTGAAAAGAAAATTTAAACCAGCAAAAAAATCGGCAAAAAAGGATAATCAGAATACTTTTACTAAAAATCGCCATAAAAAGCTAATTACACATGTTTTAACCAACGAATTCTTTTGCTTGATTGATCAATTAATTCTTTTTTAAATGTTATGTGAACGAAGTCACGGGTAACAGCTAGTATATTATAAATGTGAAAGTGTGTCCGAAAATTGGAATGAACTTGGCTTCAAAACGGATGGATTAATGTCTTTGAATTTTTGCATATAGGTAAATTATTGGCCTGAAATGAACATAGGCTAATTTTTATTTATTTTATTCAAATATTTTTCTTAATAATTCAATATTTCACTATTTTTCATACAAAATAAATTAAAAATTTTCCATAATATTTAATTATCTTTCTTTTTTCGTTGCCAAAAAATAAAAAAACCGGAATAATTATTTCTCTTCTGTAATTAATTTTCAACTGAAAGATTTTCACGTGATAAAATAAAATGAAATAAATAAATGGACCCTATTCTGTTTTTCGGTTCGAGATTAAAAACCGCAATTTCACCAATTGTGACGTCAGAGGAATGCTGTTTTTCTTCTTATATCACGCAAACGATTATATAAAATTTCTTTTACACTTACTTCTTTTGCACTTACATTTACTTCTTTTACACTTACACTCCTTTTACACTTATTAGAAGACTTTACAAGAATATAACTTCACACTTTACAAGAATATAACTTCACACTTTACAAGAATATAAATATTTTAGTAGTTTTTCCGGCTATTAATCCGTAATCAAAATGAACCTTTTTCTTTCTTTCGGTTCGAGGCTATAAAATTCAACTTTTTACCAATTGTGACGTCAGAGGAATACTTTCCATTAAGAATTTTAAAAATATCAATGTAACGCCATATATGAAACGAAGTATAAGTTTTCAAGTTTTCATTTTTAATAACACAATGTAATTTTGAGTAAGTGCTAAAAAGAGACGACTGTGACGTCACATATTAAAAATAAAATAAATATATCTGATGTTGCAATAAAATGAGATTGAATTATGATATCAAAAGTTATTATTTAAAGAAAATTAAGTTTATCGTCTGAGCGTGGATAATATTTAATTTTAAAATGAAATAAGTTTTTTTAAAGGTTAAATATTAAACGACTAGAAAATATTAATAATTTATACATATCGTAAATGACGTAATGATCAATGAAAAAACTTTTTATCATTTTTAAAAAGTAAGAAAAGCTCAACTAATCAAAAAAAATATTTTTGTGTGTTAATTCTGAAAATTGTTCAATTCTGAAAATATAAATAAATATTACTTTAAAAATGCACTTTCGGGCTTAAAATCTAAAGATTTAATGTAATTGTGAGAAAATACATTCCCTCAGTCAGCATCTCAATTTGGCATAATGTGCCCAAAGTGTACTGGAAACAGGTTTGTAAATGGATATTAATTTCACATTTTTTTTAGCTCTTAAAAAGTAAAAATATGTTGTGACTTTTAAGAATGTTTTTTATAATAAATTTCTATACATTTTTATGGTATGCAGAGCATATATGTACAAATTATACAAAAATGCCACCTAAAACACAGTTTTGTTGTATATTTTTCCTAACACTGTTTTTTTTTTCGTTTTACGGAAACTACCCGCTTTTTGACACTTTCTAACATGGTCTAAAAGCGTTTACGACTTCAACCTGTCTGTATACCGGATGCCGAGTGCCTGGGGTCTGCCGTCTGTCTGTCCGTTTTTCAACTTGGGTAAATATAGTGGAATTCATACGAAAATAACATACGTTATTGAGATTTACCATAGCATATGCGGCATTGAAAATGGACCAAGTAGCAATTATAGCTGAATCACAGGAGCACTCAAAAGGAAACTTTACATTATGGTCTAATGCGAAAAAATCATTTGTGGTGTATTTTGATAATGTTACATAATTTTAAATGTAATGAAATTTGCATGCATTTTTAAGGTTCAGAAGAACATGGTTACTATCGAATATGTTAAATGTAGTACTTATAGTGTGCCTTCAGGGAGCTCAAAAGTATTTCAATATATTATGGTCTGTGAAGAAAAACCATTTGCAACGTATTTTAATAATATTATTTTATTAAGGTTATTTTAATAATATTGAAATTGATATCAGGTTCTGAAGTGCACTGAAATAGGATTTCTGTAGAAAATGGGGTGAAAAGATTTAACATTCGCTTACAAGATTACAGAAAAATGTTCGGTAATATAATAGTCTACGGAGAAAAAAATATTCCCAGCGTATTTTAATTGCGTTGCGCTATTTCAAACATGATGAAATTAATATACTGAGATAATCAATACAATGATAAATACTGAAATTTACTACAATAAGCTTGCAGTTAAGTTTCATTTGCATCACATTTGCTGTTCATTTACAGAGACGCATAAAAGATTTTGGACCTGTGTCCAGATCTCAGATATTGTATCCAAAGTGTGGTCTATTAGAAAAGATTGCTGGAGAGCTTTTTCAATTATCGTATGTATTTGGAAAACTAATGCATCCTGATGTTCAGCTACATTTGATATAATAAGAGATGTTTGTAGAATTTAAATAAATCATGTATCGGACTATACAATAAACTGGATTGGTCACCAGTGCAATAGCGATTCCCGGAAATATGAATTCAATAATTTGAATCGGGTTTTTTGCTTGAATAATTTAAGCTAAATATGCGATCGTATGCATATTTGCACGTAATATACAGGACTGTAAAAAAGAATTCAAGTAAGTTTCTGACTATAATTAGAAATTGCTAAAGGTGAGTTTTAATATTCGGTATACTTTTTCTCACTAAGCAAAATTTTAACATTGTATTTAGAATATTTACAAACACATAGATCATATACACAGCTGCAGAAAAGAATGTCCCGGTAAGGTTATGCATTATGGATATGTTGGATATTTTTTTTATTACCTAGGTTTAACACATGATTTTTCTTTCTTTGATATGGAATTCTTAAATGCACTACAACATGATTTCTGTACAATTGGGGTGCGTTACAGTTGTTCTACAGTATAAGTGGTTACAATTTCATTTTCGCGATTGTTCATATTATCTAACACATTTTCCTTTTATTTGACTGAGTTCTTTAAGTCCCCTATAAAAAAACTACTGCATAGCCTTCTATAAGATAAATGTTATATATATTTTAAATTATTGTTAATGAACCGTTTTGTTTAATTAAAGCGTTTATCTTTTTTTTAATGCTACGTGAACGACGTCACGGGTAACAGCTAGTATATTATAAATGTGAAAGTGTGTCCGAAAGTTGGAATGAACTTGGCTTCAAAACGGATGGATTAATGTCTTTGAATTTTTGTATATAGATAGATTATTGGTCTGAAATGAACATAGGCTAATTTTTATTTATTTTATTCAAATATTTTTCTTAATAATTCAACATTTCACTATTTTTCAAACAGAATTTTCCATAATATTTTATCATCTTTCTTTTTTCGTTGCCAAAAAATAAAAAAAACTGGAATAATTATTTCTTTTCTGTAATTAATTTTCAACTGAAAGGTTTTCATGTGATAAAAGAAAATGAAATAAATAAATGGACCCTATTCTGTTTTTGGGTTCGAGGTTAAAACCCGCGATTTTACCAATTGTGACGTCAGAGGAACACTGTTTTTCTTCTTATATCAAGCAGACGATTACATAAAATTTCTTTTACACTTAGAAGACTTCACAAGAATATAACTTCACACTTTACAAGAATATGAATATTTTAGTAGTTTTTCCAGATAATAATCCGTAATAAAAATTAACCTTTTTCTTTCTTTCGGTTCGAGGCTTTAAAATTCAACTTTTTACTAATTGTGACGTCACAGGAATACTTTCAATTAAAAATTTTAAAAATATCAATGTAACTTCATATCTGAAACAAAGTATAAGTTTTTAAATTTTCAAAAATTCTGTTTTTTTTTCGTTTTACGGAAACTATCCCTTTTTGACACTTTCTAACATGGTCTAAAAGTGTTTACGACTTCAGCATGTCTGTATACCGGATGCCGAGTGCCTGGGGTCTGCCGTCTGTTTGTCCGTATTTCAACTTGAGTAACTATCATGGGATTCATACGAAAATAACATACGTTATTGAGATTTGCTATAGAATGTGTGGCATTGAATATGAACCAGGTAGCAATTATAGCTGAATCACAGGAGCACTCAAAAGGAAACTTTACATTATGGTCTACGGCGAAAAAATTATTTGTGGTGTATATTGATAATGTTAGATAATTTTAAATGTAACGAAATTTACATGAATTTTTAAGGCTTACAAGAACATGGTTACTATCGAATATGTTAAGTATAGTACTTATAGTGTGCGTACAGGGAGCTCAAAAGTATTTCAATATATCATAGTCTGTGAAGAAAAACCATTTGCAGCGTATTTTAATAATGTTATTTTATTAAGGTTATTTTAATAATATTGAAATTGATATCAGTTTCTGAAGTGCACTAAAACAGGATTTCTGTAGAAAATGGGGTGAAAAGGTTTAACATTCTTTTACAAGATAACAGAAAAATGTTCGGTAATATAATAGTCTACGGGGAAAAAATATTCCCAGCGTATTTTAATTGCGTTGCACTATTTCAAACATGATGAAACTAATATACTGAGATAATCAATACAATGATAAATATTGAAATTTACTAATATGCTTGCAGTTAAGTATGATTTGCATCACATTTGGTTTTCATTTACAGAGACGCATAAAAGATTTTGGACTTGTGTCCAGATCTCAGATATTGTATCCAAAGTATGGTCTATTAGAAAAAATTGCTGAAGAGCTTTTTCAATTATCGTATGTATTTTAAGGAAAGCTAATGCATCCTGAAGTTCAGCTACATTTGGTATAATAAGAGATGTTTGTAGAATTTAAATAAATCATGTATCGGGCTATACAATAAACTGGATATATGGTCACCTGGGCAATAGCGATTCCCGGAAATATGAATTCAATAATTTGAATCGGGTTTTTTGCTTGAATAATTTAAGCTTAATATGCAGTCGTATAAATATTTGCACGTAATATACAGGACTGTACAAAAGAATTCAAGTACGTTTCTGCTTATTATTAGAAATTGCTAAAGGTGAATTTTAATCTTCGTTATACTTTTTCTAACTAAGCAAAATTTTAACATTGTATTTAGAATATTTACAAACACATAGATCATATACACAGCTGCAGAAAAGAATGGGCCGGCGAAGTTATGTTTTATGGAAATGTTGGATATTTTTTTTTATTACCTAGGTTTAACACAGGATCTTTCTTTCTTTGATATGGAATTCTGAAATGCACTACAACATGATTTCTATACAATTGAGGTGCGTTACAGTTGTTCTACAGTATAAAAGGTTGCAATTTCATTTTCGCGATTGTTCATATTATCTAACGCATTTTCCATTTATTTGACTGAGTTCTTTAAGTCCCCTATAAAAAAAACTACTGCATAGCCTGGTATAAGATATGTGTTATACATATTTTAAATTATTGTTAACGAAATGTTTTGTTTAATTAAAGCGTTTATCTTTTTTTTTATGCTACGTGAACGACGTCACGGGTAACAGCTAGTGTATATTATAAATGTGAAAGTATGTCCGAAAAATTGGAATGAACTTGGCTTGAAAACGGATGGATTAATGTTTTTGAATCTTTGCATATGGATAGATTATAGGAGTGGAATGAACATAGGCTAATTTTTATTTATTTTATTCAAATATTTTCCTTAATAATTCAAAATGTAATTATTTTTCATACAAAATCAATAGGCATTTTTCAGATAAAATTTAACCATTTTCCTTTCCTGTTGCCAAGAAAATAAAAAATTGGAATAATAATTTTTCAGCGGCAATGAATTTTTAATTAAAAACTTCCACGCGAAAAACTATAATAAAATAATTTAAAAGAAAATAAATATGACTTCATGTTTGAAATAAAAATAAAAGGTGTATTTTTTATAATATATTTAACAAGGATATTTGTTTAGTTAATGGGAATTTTTGTGTAAAATATGGCGGCATAAATTAAAAGTAAAAAGAATGAAAAATAATTATATTTTTAATAAAATGGTTCACTTATGAAAATGTGACGTCATAGTTGAAATAAAACAGGTACTTTATAGAAGTCGTTAAAAACACAAGGGTATGAATATCAGTAGCTAATGGAGCGAGATAAATAATGACGTCATATTTAAAATGAATCAGAAATATTTTTTACTTATATTAATTAATAAGTTGTAAGTTACATACAAATGAATATTTTTATTCAAAACTCATAATTATCAATGGAAGAAATTTTTTGTGGGGAAAAGGCGGAAAATAAAACTACTGATTAATATATTTTTGGCTCGATTTTTTAACACTTTCGAACAAAGTTGAAAAGTTATTATGCTTTCTGTTTGTCTGTCTGTCTGTCTGGTCGCTTTCTAACTTTGGTAAATATACTCCGATTTCCATGAAAGTTTTGGACGTTCTTAACGTTTACCTAGCACAAATACCTATTGAAAATAAAGTTTCTACCATGATTAGTTTATTTACAGGGATTGTCAAAAAATTTCCTTACATTACGGCACTATGGGGAAAATCGTTTTAATTAAATTTAACCATGTTACACCCTGTGAAACATATTCAAATTTATATGCATTTACAAAGTGCACTAAAATATGCATTTTGTAAAGTATGTAGTGAAAAGGACACTTATTATTCATTTACAGGGTTGCACAGAAGAATTCCATTGCAAAAAAAATAAAGGGAGGAACAGTTTCCGACATATTTTAATTATGGTAAACGATTTCATGTATAATCAAATTGATATACGTTGTTGAGCCTTAATGTGAGTTATTTCGTGCATAATAGGAAGTGTAAAACATTTACAGGGACACACAAAAGATTTCAAATATTATATATTCCATTCGAAGTACTGTATAGGATGGATGATGACTGTTGCATGGATGAAATGCATTTTGAATTATGATATGTGCTTTTAAGTTCCGCTAAATGTATGCATATTAAATGGACAGTATAAATGGTAATAGTATAAATAGTTAAATTTCGATATACAGGGTTACACAAAAGATTTCGGAAAGGTTACTGAATATGTGCGTAATTTACTTAAAGGCGGTTTTTAAATAAAATATGCATTTTTATTTTGAACTGTATTTAGTAAACTAAGAATGTTTGTAGTATATATATAAAATGATATACAGGGTCCTGCAAGGACTGGATACATGGTTGTCTTCGGATGATAATTTCTGAAAATGTAATTTAGGTAGTAATAAGAAAGATTTTTGTTTGAACTAAATTTTAGAAAGATACTTTCGTGTATTAAAGGCACTTGGAAAACTACAGGGCTGAACAAAAGAATTCAAGAATGTTTCTATCATTTAGTATTAATCGCTGAAAGGAAAATTTTAACGAGCAAACAAATTAGCAAATAGGGATTATCAGACGTTTTTTACCATAAATTCGCGATAAAAAGTTAATTACACATGCTTTTCATCATCGAAATTTTTTGCTTGATTGATCAATTATTTCTTCTTTAAATGTTATGTGAACGAAGTCACGGGTGACTGCTAGTTTAATATAAAAGGCAATCGAAAGTAGTAATATTTTGGAATTTGAAATGGGATTTAATGTTACTTGACTTTAAATCTTATTTTTACTTCATGAACACAAAATATTTTAATTTCAAAGGAATTTCAAAATTCAATCTGCTGATTTTTAGTGCTTTTATTATAACCATAATGTGTGATGTCACATTTCTACTTACCTCCTCCTACCCCCTTGTCGCAACTTTACGAAACCCCCTTTATGCGTGACATCATTTATATACGGCCCCGAAGGTGAGTAAAAAAGTGTGTTCCTTGATCGATTCGGTTAATTCGACAATCCGACAAATCGGCGTCCGGATAAATGGCGCTCTGCAAGTTTAAAACTTAATTATGAATCAAATATTAATTTCAGTGCATTTCTAGGTGTGTTCGTAATTATATAAATATGTAGCACCTATAGTCGTCATTCAGTCCGTCCATCTGTCCGCATATAATAGAGAAAAAAACTACCCAACCGAATCGTTTGAAATTTAAAATATATAATTGTTGCATACATTGTCGAGTAATTTCAAATTTTATGCAAATCGGATGTATAGTTTAACAGACAGGGACAATCAAAAGTATTCCGTTACATTACGGTTAATGGGGAAAATAGTTTTAAGTGCAATTAATGATGTTATACTCTTTTGAACATAATAGAATTGATATGCATCCATGAAGTATGTACTAAAAATTACATTCTGCAAAATATGTGGTGCAAAAAATATTTGTTATTCATTTACAGAGCCACACAAAAGTATTCCATTACATAATGGTATAGGGGAAACATTGTTTGGGGAGCGTTTTAATTATATTAAAGTATTTCACTTATTATGAAATTGATATAAGTTGTTGAGCTGTACCAAAAGTTATTTCCTGAAAGCAGATAGTATTTACAGGGACACACAAAAGATTTCGGCCACTACACTGTATCCGAAGTACTGTATACTATTACACAAATATCTTAATATTTTAAAAACTTTATTATAGTACGAACGCACCCCATTTGCTATGCTTAGCGTGCAATTCCCAGCTTGTTTCTGTTAGTTCATAACAAGTAATCAATTGCCCAATATTCTCTGTGACTCATACAAATGTATACGAGCTGAAACGACAATGGATTTTATGCAATAAATGTTTATCAAAATAAGTTAAATGGCTTTGAAACTGATATAATGAAAAAATTTTAAGGTTAAAAAGAAGGAAACAAAGTATAAATAAAACTAGGGGTGCCCAGAGAGGGGTTTGGTGACGCAAGATGCATCATACAATTTAGTTTTTTTTTTTTTTTTGGGGGGGGGGATTTGAGAAAAAGTACATTTTGGGGGGTGGGTAATTTTAAAATTCTTAATATTTTCCCTTTATTTATATATTTTATTTATTTATTAATTTTTGCTGTTAAAAAAATCTTGATTTTTGTTTTAATACCACTTTTAAATTTTTTTTAACATTTAATTTCCAGAACAGAATTCCAGAATTTTTTTAACATTTAATTCCCTATGTTTTCTTTCTTTAAATTCTAGATAAGGGCAATAAGAACTCATTTCGCTATGCTCAACTCGCTATCTTTTGAATGTGGAGTAGATTATAAGTAGAATATATTTTACAATTGATATAATGTTTACGTGGGGGGGGGGGGGGGATTCAATTTTAAATTATGAAGGCTTTTGTTGAGGGGGGATTTGCGTCATTGGGTTTTGGGGGGATGGTCACCACTGAATAAAACATTAAGAGTGCGTATTAAATTATTAATACCTATTAATAATTTAATAGTAATTTAGGGTTATATATTGATAAATTCGATAAATCCCTTTCGAATACCCCTTTCTGAAGATTTTAATTGAGAGTACCTCCTGTTTTTCATAAATACGCACCCCTTTCCCGTCTTTACTTAAGGCCCCCACAATAGTCACTGAAAAGACCCGGATGATAATGTATGGGATCGCTCTTTTCAAATATCACGTTCAAATTTTAATATTTTTACATGTTTTTTTTTTTTTTACATAGGATAGCTGAGGACGATCTACAACCGGCCTAATTTTTACTTTTTCGATTTTGCTCATATATTTTTTTATATTATGATAGTTTCAATTTCAGAACGGTTTAAACCAACATTAAATTATAAACAGAAGTGAAATGTTTTGAAATTCAATTTTTATTTTTATTATGATTATGGGTCTTATTAGACGGATCCGAAACATGTCAATGTCATTTATTTTTAATTATTATAACACCTTTCTTAAGTAAAATAAAATTTTCATTAAAACAGAAGTTCTCTTATACGTCCATTAAAAACATTTCAAAAATATATATTTTTTAAAAACACACCCAAAATGTATATTAAAATATTTAACTGCTAAAAAGTACGTCAAATGTTAATAAAATAAAATTGTAATAGTTTTTTGTCATTTTCCATCTTTGTGTTTATCTGTATATTTTGTTTTCTGATGATGATCGAGTAAATTCAATCGAAACATGTCTTTTTAAATTATTAAGATATTTTAATGTATTTTATTAACATTTGATGTCCTTTTTAGCAATTAAATATTTTAATATACCGGGTGTCCCAAAAATGACTGATGGATTTTAAAATTCGATACTTGCAAACGGTGACAGCTATTTAAAAAGTTTTTGCAGGAGAGTTATGAACAATGTCAGGAGTTTTTTTTACCGTAATTTTTTATTTCAGTTCGCATCTCAAACAATAGGTGGCGCTGACGGCGATTGAAGGCCAGGTCGACGCTTCACTCAGCACTGATCACCTGGCCTTCAATCGCCGTCAGCGCCACCTATTGTTTGAGATGCGAACTAAAATAAAAAATTACGGTAAAAAAAACTCCTGACATTATACATAACCCTCCTGCAAAATTTTTTTAAATATCTGTCACCGTTTGCAAGTTATTGAATTTTAAAATGCATCAGTCATTTTTGGGTCACCCGGTATATTTTGGGTGTGTTTTTAAAATATACACAGCCGACTCTCGTTAACTCGAAATCGGATAATTCGAATCTTCGCTTAATTCGAACTAAACATGAAGTCCCAAAATTTTCAATGGCAGAATAACGTTAAAAATATTCACTAATTCGAACTCATTTTCTCTTGACTTCGTTTAATTCGAACTAACGAGAATTCCACTTTTCCTTTTCTTTCTCAAAGATTTCAGATAATTTGAATAACTTTCTATCTTTGATTTTTGTGAAAATTGTTCCTAACGAGTATACATATAATCCAATGCATTTGATTTCCACTTTCTTAGTGCGCCGTCTGTCCATCAGTGACTCCTCAAATTTTTCTTCCATATTGTATTTGTTTCTAATCATTTAATTAGTTGCCGAAACGTCAGTGAAGGCTATTTTGGAGACACGAAATTTTTTGGTTTCTGTCTGTCAGTCAGTCAGTCTGTCTGTTCCGCGATAATTAACGCAAAAAAACATCCGATTGACTTGAAATTAAGTGGGTATGTTAGTGAGGCACTGGGATTAAGCTGTATAGTTTTTTGTTAGATTTGATTCATTCGTTCGTAAAATATAGAATATTTTATTTTGCGTAATAATGCTTTTCTATGGCAAATCCAATGATTTTCAATTTTTTTTCCTTGAGAGAAAATGACACATTTCATTAATGGAATTCAATGATAAATGGACACTGAAATTTACCAGTTAAATTATTCATATGGTTTTGAAATTTTGTCTATGCATTTGTCAGATTTTTAAAGTTATTACTGTAAATTTTGGAGATTTTTTATAAATGTGTTCCAATAATATAAACTAATTTGTTTTAGAGATTTACTTATTTCAAATGTATTTATTTCATTTTCTTTATTTTCTCTTAATGGTTGCTAAGCAACCATTCATCCTAATCCTTATTATATTTTAATGCTATAAATTTCAAAGCAAATACGAAAATTTAAATGAAGTCAACGTTAAAACTGATGAATTAATGTCTTTGTATCTTTGCGGATAAATATAACATAGCCCAGAAAAGAATATAGGCTATATATTAGTTTTATTCAAATATTTTCCTTAATAATTCAAAATTTCCTTCTTTTTCATACAGAATCAAGAGCGATATTTTAGATAAAATTTAACCAATTTCCTTTATCGTTGCCAAAAGAAAAAAAAATGGAATAATTTTTCAACGGCAATAAGTTTCAATTGAGCAATTTCCATTCGAAAAATTAAACTAAGAAAAAATAAATATGACGTCAGAATTAAAATAAAAATAAAAATAGTACTTTGTTAAATATTAAACACGGAAATTTGTTTCGTTAATAAGAATTTTTCTGACAAAAATGGGGGCATAATTAGAAGTAAAAGAAATAAAAAATAATTATATTTTTAACAAATATTTCAATTGATAAAATTTGATATTATAATTGAAATAAAACAGGAATTTTATAGTTGTCGTTAAAAATACAAAAAACGTGGACAGCAATAACTCATGAATAATGACGTCATTGCCGAAACTTCGGCGAAGGCTTATTTTGGCGACGCAAAATTTATTGTTTTCCATCTCTCAGTCTGTTCTTCTGTCTATCTGACAGTCTCCGATAACTGCCATAAAATGCAATCAAAACTTCTTTTTTTCGTAAACAAAATTGTAAAACCCTAGATTACTGAGTTTACACTTTCAAAAGTTCCTGATACATCAGATTTAGGTGTTTTTGGTGGGCAGGTATCTAGAAGTATGAGGATAATGAAAAATGCTTATTAAAACTGTCACTTATCCTTATAAATCAAAATGTAGTAAAAAATACAAGATATACGATAATCATTAGCAGATTGATAGAAAGTTAGAAATTTAAATTTAATGAGACTACGGGGGGTTCAGGGGGGCTAAATCTACTTTGGTATAATAAAAAAACAAAAATAATAGAACATGAATTTTTCAGAATATCCTAACATAACTAAATCTTTAATTTAACGGCTTTTGATGGCTTCAGATTTCTTATTCTTATTTTATTCTTATAAATAATTACGTAATTCGAAAATTTTAAATTACAGTTTCCAGGAAGTTGAATATTACACTAAGTGTGTTTTAAAAAAAAAGAAGTGAAAAGCTGACGTTGAGGCTCTTGATCTGCAGATTTACTAGTTTATTTATTTATACATTCTAATTTATTATTAAGTCATATTCTAATGATAACAGACGAAATGTATTTAAAAAACACTATAACATTAATTCCTTTGTAACAGTACCATATTAAAGCATGTTTTTATTTCATATTTTCCATAATTCGAACTTCGGATAATTCGAACATTTCTTGTGGTCCCTAAGAGTTCGAATTAACGAGAGTCGACTGTATATATTTTTGAAACGGTTTAAACCGATTTTCAAATTTAAAGAAATTTAAAAAAAAAATCTGAAACCAAAATTGTAAAAGTAAAAACTTGGCCGGTTGTGGATCGTCCTCAGACATCTTGTGCAAAAAAAATCATGTAAAAATATTAAAATTTGAGCGAGATATTTGAAAAGAACGTTTCCATACACTTTACATTATCATCCGGGTCTTTTTCTGTGATTAGTGTTGCGTAATGTTGGATAACGCAAACATACTTTTCAACAAAGTTGAAAAGTGCTCTTGCGTTCAGTTTGTCTAGCCGCGCTATAACTCTTGTAAATATACTCGGATTGCCATGAAATTTTTGGAAATTAGTGACGCTTACTACTAGCTACGTACTAGCATGAACCCTATTGCAAATGAAGTTTCTAGCATAATTAATTTGTTTACAGAGACAGTCAAAAGTTTTTCATTGCATTACGGCCTACAGGAAAAAATCGTTTCAAATGAATTTTAAAGATGTTACAACTTATCAAACATACTTATATTTATATGTATTTACGAAGTGCACTAAAATAGACATTCTGTAAAATATGCAGTAAAAAGAATAGTTATTTACGTACAGGGCCACACAAAAGAATTCCATTACAGAATGGTAAAGGAGCCATATTTTAATTTGCGACATATTTTAATTATATTAAACTATTTCATACATAATAAAATTGATGTGCGTCACAGAGACTTAATATAGGTTATAAATAATATATAGGTTAAATAATATAAGTTATTGCATGCATAACACGAAGTGCAAAGCTTTTACAGGGACACACACAAAACATTTCAAATAGTATACTTTATCCGAAGTACTATACACACTGTATGGCCAAAGATGACCGATCACTTGAGATTTTAGGCATTTTGTTAAATATTTAGAAAAAATGCATGAAAAATTATCCTGAAACTACAGGTGTATAAAGAGAATAATACAGGTCATATATTTCTGAGAAATTTTTTTCCGAAACTCCAAATAGCCGGCAAAAGAAAAAAATAGTAATTAGTACATTAGTAATAACCTTGTTAAAACTAATGTAGCAAAAGCATTCAAACTATAGATTCCGATTAAGTGGCTTTATAGTAAAATAACATGTTCATTCGTAGCATAATTAAGGTTTCCCAAATTTTGCTAAGTTTTTTGCTCATAATTTATAGAGCTCTTAATATTAAAAAAAAAAATATTCTATTTAGACAATATGACAAACAATATTGTACACAATACCCTGTAATCGGAATTAAATAATAATAAACATTGTATGAATAATCTCTGCAGAAATATATGACCTGTTTGCACGCATGGAATTTTCAGGATAGTTCCTTATGTATTTTTCCAGATATTTAACAAAACATCTGAAATCGCAAGTGACCTTTGGCAATATAGTGCATTATCGATGAAGCCTAGTGGATGAATGAAATGCATTTTTAATTATGATATGCGCTTTTAAGTTTCACTAATCATATACATATTATGTAGCGTGTATAAATGCTATAGTTGATGAGCTCGTAATGCTGAAAGAGCTCGTAAAGGTTACTGAATGTGAGCGTAATTTATTTAAAGGTGGTTTTTAAATAAGTTCTGAAGAATCTTTTCTGATTCAATTTCTACGCTGAAATGCAATCAGTTTTAACCCCTTCGCGACCAGGGCCATCGCTAAGACTTTTTATTGAGGGGGGAGCGGACCTAAAATTGCCAAGTCAAATTTCAATATTTGCCAACTCATTTTACAATTTTGCCAACTTACCACAATTAGAAAATGTAATATAGCCCATATTTGTTAAAAGGTTAAAAATATTCCCAATTAGTTTTGTAATTTTTGCCAATTCTATTAAAAATTGAAAATATATTATAGTTTTTATTAAAATTTTAAAGAAAATTTGCCAACTAAGTTTGTGAATTTGCCAAGTGTAACAACATTCACGAATGTTTGGGGGGGGGGAGGCTCCCCCCCCATCCCCCCCCCCCTTAGCGAGGCCTCTGTTCGCAACGGGAACCTTTTACTAAATTTTAAATGTTTTGTCACAGATTTTAAAAAACAGAAATTTAAGACTTATTAAATCGAGAAAATGCTCCGATTAAATAAGCCAAAATTTACGGTATATTTTTACTGGTGGCGATAAACACGGATTCTTAAGCCTATTTGCGGCACATATACGTGTTCAGGGCCGTAGCTAAGGGGGCGCTATGGGCGGCTCAGCCTCCCCCCCCCCCCCCCCCACTAAAATATTTTGAGCCCTCCCTGGAAAAGATTCCACGGTCACTAAAGGAATTTTTGTTCTGAAAATTCAAATGAAATGTTGTTCAAAAATCTAATTTAGTTTCGAGATCTTTTCACAATTTTGCAGAGTTTCTAAACTGTATCTAAAATAAGTGTTTCAACTCTTCCTCATCTTATTTGTACATATGAAGCTAACATGATGTTACTTTCGTAAAATTAAACGTGTTGTTATGTTTTATGACACTCAAACGTGTACGTTTGAGTGTCAGTTATACACTCAAAAATTTCATCATCATGTATTTTTCTTAGCATAAAATGAAGTTATTACAACAGTTTAATAAGAAACATAGTACCTACAATGTGAATATGCACCAATTTATCTTTCTGCGTCAAAGAGAGAGAGAAAAAAAAAAGAGTCCTGCCCCTCCTCTCCCTATCGTTCACTTTTAGCTACGGCCCTGTACGTGTTGCTCGTATCCAAGGGGTTAAAAGAAATGTTTGTATAATAGACGTAAATGATATACAGGGCCACGCAAAGAATTGGATACATGGTCGCCTATGGATGACTATTTCTTGAAATGTGATTTAACTAGTTTTAAGAGTGTTTCAGAATGAACTAAATTTTAGCTAAATATTAGCATGTAATAAAAGCACTAGGTGAGCTACAGGACTGAACAAAAGTAGTCAAGTATGTTTCCATCTATTAATATAAATTGCTGAAAGAGAAACTTCAACCTGTTACGCGTTTCCCTGCAAAACTAAATTCCCCCATTATATAGTATATGTATCAACCGACAGATCAAATTCAGGGCTGTTCAAAAGTACTGGAATATATATTTGGCTATGGACAGTAACACCTTATTTCTCTAAATAACGAGGTTTTTTTTAAAGATTTCAGGAAGTGATGGAAAGTGTTTCATATTCCATGCTTAACTCATGATTTTTCTTACTTGCTTTCATTAGCAATCTTCTAATCACAACCATGTAATAAATCGATACATTTTTAACATTTTTGTAACTTTTCTAATCAATTTTTTAATTTTCGCCACTACCGATATTATTTTCATGTCCCCCCCCCCCCCCCCTAGGAATATGCGTACTCAAAGTTGGGAATTGCTAGTTTAAAACAATGTTTATTATTTTTTTTACCTGTTACCCTAACCTAAAAAAAAAAAAAAAAAAAAAAAAAAAAAAAAAAAAAAAAAAAAAAAAAAAACAGAATAAAAATTATAAAAACTTTAAAAAAAAAAAAAACTCAGTGATTTTTGCATGAGTTCGGTGCCCAAGCCAAATTAATGTATTGTAATGGATTTCATTTATTTATTTTTTGAGGGGAAGAGGGGGGGGGGAGGAGTGGTATGATTTGGACATGAATCACAGTCAAAAAATTAGGCATGGTTTTTCAAGATTAACATTAAATGTATATAAAAAAGTGATTTTTTTAAAAAAAAGAAACTATTTTTACATTTATTTAATATTAAAAGTTTCTAAATACCATCAATAACTACAATTGTTAGGTAATAGCTATTATTAGATCAAATTTCCTTTGAAAAGTTTCAGTATTTAAATTAATTTTTCAACGATTCTTTTTATACTCTCCGGTGTATAGCAAATTGTATTATTTTTAAATAAATCCATTTTTCAATTTAGCTTTTCTGTAAGGTTTTTCAAATGCTAAACTAAGATTTTCTGAAAATAAAACTACAAAGAATGCATTGAAAAATTTAAAAGGAAGATTAAAATTGGAAATAATAGATGAAAATGTATTGAAAGGAATCGGTTAAAAAAAAAAATAAAAATAAAAGTAAAAATGAAGATTTAATTTTCTCTGTCAACTATGACATATATAATTTTTACCTGATGGTAATTTTGGTATTAGGAATAATGGTCCATAAATATTTACACACACACACAACAAAATACATATATTAAGAAATGCTTTGTAATTAGTGAAGTTTTATAATTATCTTTAGCATAAATGAACTAATAACTTTAAAAGGTATGTACAAAATGATAAAAACAAAATAACATTAACTTCTTTTTTCTTTAAAAATTACGTTTAATGTAGAAATTCACTTTAAGTAAATCAAACATTCTGAAAATATTAAAATTTCCAAATAGTATGTATAAAAAATTATAGATATTTGCTATTTAAATTAATATTACTTCTTTACTATTCTGGGCTTATCGTTCTAAAATAAGTGATATTAATAAAAAAAAAATTGGTATGACATTTATAAAATAGAACAAAAAGCTAAACTATAAATTAATATTATATAATAATTAAGATAAAGATATATATATAGAAATATTTAATAATTAGATAATTTCTTTTTAATTTTCGGCGGGACGTGGAGATGGGAAAAAGTAGTTAATAAAAAGAAAAACTTGTTTTCATTCTCGTTTTTCTAAATTATTTGGTTCAATAAAAGCAAATTCAAACAAAATTTTAAATTCTAAAAACAAAAACAGCTTGTTTCTAAATTATGGAATAAGAAAGGATGAGGAATATTCTAGAAATCACTGGATATGTAGACAGCAGATGGCAGCACTGAAGAGATCTTAACGACAAGGTCATTGATCGTTAGGAATATTCTAGAAATGACTCAATGTATCCATAGCAGATGGCAGCACTACATAAATGACGTAACTAGCTGGAAATTCCCAGATGTTTCCAGAATCACTCGCTTCCTTATAAATAGGAGCGCCCATCCAGTGCCGTCAGATTCATTGAGATTTTAGCGATTGTTGCAGCAATTGAGCTGCGCGCTTTATTCGTGCTATCTAAACTGTGACTGTGAGTTTTTGTATTTATCGTCTGCTATTACTCCTGTTTACATTTTTGCTGTTAAAGTGATAGAAGATGCCGGGTGGAAAAGCTCCTGCAATCGGCATTGATTTGGGAACCACTTATTCCTGTGTCGGTGTATTTCAGCATGGAAATGTTGAAATTATTGCCAACGATCAAGGAAATCGCACAACGCCGAGTTATGTGGCATTTACAGAGACTGAGAGACTGATCGGTGACGCTGCAAAATCTCAGGTTGCCTTGAATCCTGAAAATACGATTTTCGATGCAAAAAGGTTGATCGGCAGAAAATACGACGATCCTAAAATCCAATCCGATTTAAAGAACTGGCCATTTAAAGTAATGAACTGTGGAGGAAAGCCTAAAATCCAAGCAGAATTCAAAGGTGAGACAAAACTATTCAACCCTGAAGAAATTAGTGCCATGGTTTTAACTAAAATGAAAGAGACTGCTGAGATGTATCTTGGAGAAAAAGTCACTGATGCTGTCATCACTGTTCCTGCTTACTTCAATGATTCCCAGAGGCAAGCTACCAAAGATGCCGGGAGAATTGCTGGACTTAACGTTCTAAGAATAATAAATGAGCCAACAGCTGCTGCTTTAGCTTATGGACTAGACAAGAATCTGAAAGGTGAAAAGAATGTTTTGATTTTCGACTTGGGTGGTGGAACATTTGATGTGTCTGTCTTGACTATTGATGAAGGATCCCTGTTTGAAGTGAGATCAACTGCTGGTGATACCCATCTTGGCGGTGAGGACTTCGACAACAGAATGGTTTCACATTTTGTCGAGGAGTTCAAGCGAAAGCATCGCAAAGATCTCCGTTCCAGCCCAAGAGCATTGAGACGACTAAGAACTGCCTGCGAACGTGCCAAACGAACTCTCTCCAGCAGCACCGAAGCAAGTATTGAAATAGATGCTCTCTTCGAAGGTATTGATTTCTATTCTAAAATTAGCCGAGCTAGATTTGAAGAACTATGCATGGACCTCTTCCGATCTACCCTTCAGCCTGTAGAACGAGCACTTAAAGATGCCAAGCTCGACAAGAGTTCTATTCATGATGTTGTCCTTGTGGGTGGTAGCACCAGAATTCCCAAGATTCAAAAGCTGCTGAAAGACTTTTTTAACGGAAAAGAACTGTGCATGTCCATTAATCCCGATGAAGCAGTAGCTTATGGAGCTGCAGTTCAAGCAGCTGTGCTGACTGGAAGCAATGACGAAAAGATTAGAGATGTTCTACTAGTTGACGTTGCTCCACTTTCACTGGGCATCGAAACTGCTGGAGGTGTTATGACGAAGATCGTTGAACGAAATTCCCGCATTCCCTGCAAAACATCTCAAGTTTTCACAACATATTCTGATAACCAGCCTGGTGTCGACATCCAAGTATTCGAAGGCGAAAGAGCAATGACTAAAGATAACCATCTTCTTGGAAGGTTCCAGTTATCAGGTATTCCACCAGCTCCTAGAGGTGTTCCTCAAATTGAAGTGACATTCGACTTGGATGCCAATGGCATATTGCAGGTATCTGCTCAAGACAAAAGCACAGGCAAATCTCAGAGCATTCGCATTACCAACGACAAAGGACGTCTCACCAAAGATGAGATTGAAAGGATGTTGAATGAAGCGAAGCAGTACGAGAAAGAAGATGCTGAACAACGAGAAAGAGTTGCTGCCAGGAATTCTCTAGAGTCTTATGTCTATTCCGTGAAACAAGCTGCTGACTCTGCTCCCGATGATAGACTATCTGCCGCTGACAAATCAAAAGTTAAGGAGACATGTGAATCAGTTATACAGTGGTTGGATAATAACACATTAGCAGAAAAAGATGAAATAGACCATAGAATGAAAGAAGTTCAATCTGAATTGAGTCCACTTATGGCCAAATTGCACCAAGGTGGTGCTAACTTTAATCCCGGTCAAGGACCAACAAAAACTGCCCAAAGTGGCCCAACGATTGAAGAAGTAGATTAAGTATGAACTGTGATTTTTAGGACTCTTTTCTAAATTTTTAGCTTTGTAAATTTTCTTTTTATACTACTCAGTTTGGACCAAAGTGAGTAATATTTATTGAACAAATGTTGTAAATAATAAATTATTTTGTAAATATTTAGCATATTTTTTTAATAAATTAGTTTTTAAAAAATTAATAGTGCCTCATTTTTTTATTGTTAATTTGATTTTTAATTATATTGCATATTTAAATAAATTATTAAAGTTAACTTATTTAAAACTTTAATATATATTTAAAAATACATTTCAAATAGTTTACTGTATTTTACTTAAAGTGGCTGTTATGTAGAGAAAGTAGTACAATAAGTCTGGGAATTTCTTTTTGCATGCAGTAAGAAATTGTTTAGCATCTCTTTGATATAACTTATGTCTACTTTGGAATGAAATTTTAGCTGAATTCTGTAGACAAATTTAAATGCTTCTATTAATGCTAAGTATGAATTTTATAATTAAAACTGTCATTACATGACAAGTATTGTCATCTCAAACTGCTTTCTGAAGTAGATGTATTAAACAACGTTAAAGTTTAAAATTGCAAACTTTCATTTAAATCGAGAAAATAAGGGTTAAAGTATTTATTTTTGTTACAAAGGAAGAATATTAAGTTTATAAAAGCTTTTCCACTTCTAATTTTTCAGTTTTAAAAATTTTAAAGATTCCATTGCTATAATTTCATTGTCAGTTAACTTATTTTACCACATATTTGATAAGTTGTAATGGTAAAAAAAAAGTAATAAAATTGTTCCATATTTGTTGCAGTTGGGTTATGGTTGTAAGCTTAAAAAATATTTGAAGATTTATCATCTGTACTAGTCATAGAAAAATTTATAGAGTTATTAAAGTTGATAATTTTTAGAATTTCAGTCTACAAGAAAGTATTCTTTTGCATATGTGTCTTGAAGGATGTCTGCTTTTTTCTTTTATCGCAAAATATTTCTAAAATATATGCTCATTTTTACTTGAAGTGTTAAAATCATATCACAATTTCACTTAGATTTTAACACAGAAATTGTAATTATGTGTTTTAGAAATATTTTGACACCTTAAAGAAAAATAGAAATCCTCTAAGAACAGCATACAAAACAGAAGTTAAAAATATTAATTTTTGAAGGAGATATTTTAGAATAATGGATCCATTAAATAAGTCTTATTTTTCTATTCTAAAATACTGGTACAATATCTTCCCTCAAATCCGCAACTCTAAAATCTATACATAATTTAAGGATGTAAACAATGAAACATTCAGTTTAGATATTGGGACAAAATTTGACTTTTTTAGTTTTATATCAATTCCATATGTATTTTTACTTGTCATTTTCGTTAATATTTATAAATTCCATATATATTTTTACTTGTCATTTTCACCAGAAATCCACAAAACTCTAAAATATTGCACAACCTCTGGTCCTAAGCTGTGTGGATTTGAGGGAGTCTACTGTAGTCTAAGATTGTCGTAGCATAGAAATAACTTATATTATTAATTTAAAAAAAAAGTTATTTAACAAATTAGTATAACTATTTGAAAAATGATTTTTTCAGATTAAATTTTACAACTTATATTAGAAGGAAAAAAAAATCTTTTTAGAATCAATTGATTAAACATTTCATATGATGTCTTTCTTTGGATTTGTTTTTTAGCTCACAGGCTATCATAACCTGAGAGCTTATGTGCCCGTCCGTTCTGTATGTATGTTCGTGCGTAACGTGATAACTCATGATAAAAATATTGGATTCACTTGAAATTTTGTATATAGGTATATCCTGATAAGGCACTTCCCTGATTAGTTTTTGGAGTTCATTCGATGTGTATAAGAGGGGAATGGGGGGCTCATGCCCCTCCCCTTAATTGATATAAACGGGATTTTCATGCAGAATTAACAGTTTTCGTTCAAAATTTAGATATAGGATCATTCTGATGAGGCGATTCCATGACTGTTATTAGGTGTTCATTAAATAAGTATAAACAGGGGGAACGGGGGTTCTAATGCCCCTCCCTTTAACTTGTATAAATGGATTTTTCAAGCAGAATTGTCAGATTTCGTTCAAATCTCTGAATAGTTTTGGAAGTTCAATGGTTAAGTATAAAAGAGGGGAATAACTCCTCTTAAATTATATAAATGCTAAATGGGTTTTTATTAAGAATTATCCGATTTGCTCTGAATTTTGGATATAGATTTTTTTTATGATAAAGCTTGTCCTTGATAGTTTAGGAGGTTCAATGATTAGGTATAAAAAAGGAGAAAGGGGAGAGCTGTTCCCCTACTTAATTTGTTTTTCGAACAGAATTAACCCTTGAAAATATAAGGTTGTAATGTACAATTAGTATGCGTAGCCTGTGAGCTCAATGCCATCAGTTTAACTGGGCAATATTCTTTTTATTACCATATTTGATAGTTTGCGTTTACCCATTTTGTAACTCCTTTACTTGCTACCTTTATTAACCCCTTCGCAATGGGATACTTTTATGAAATTTTTTAATGTTTTGCCACTGGTTTTTTAAAAACAGACATTTGTGCCTTATTAAATCAGCGAAAATGCTCTGATTAAATAAGGCAAATTTTAAGGTAAAGTTTTATTGATGGTATAAACAAGGATTCTTAAACCTTTTTGCTGCGTATATAGTGTCACTCGTCCCCAAGCAGTTAATGACATTTAAATTTCCTATTCAAATAAAAATTCTAAATGTAAAGAGTTTTGTAAATAAATAAATAAAATGTAGACATCCATTGTTCAAAATGAAATGTTTGAATGTTCTTATTGAGTAAATAAAAATCAGTAACAATGCTTTTATGATCATAAAAGCATGGCTTATGTAATAACAGTCATGTATTATGTATGCCATGGATTAAATGTTAATATTCTTGGATCAACTGTAAAAAAAAGTAGACACTACTATGTTTATTCTCGACCAAAAACAACCATTTTCCAAACGGTTAAAAAAAAGATATTGTAATGATAGTAATTTTTTTTTTTTATTAAAGGTCTGAATTGTTTAAAATTTAGACCTCTAAAGAGTAACAAATTTTTATATGGGAATGCAAATGAATTACTTAATATCTGAAAAATTCATTCTTTACACCTGAAAACTGTGCTATATGGGAAAACTCCATTAGTATAAAAATCTTTTGATATATAACATGATGTCTATTAGAAGATAATTTGTTAGTAGTAGATGATTATAACTTTTTCTGGATATATCAGATTTATTAATTTCAATATTCACAAATAATACTAAACATATTGTTAGGATTGTATTTTTTTGCAAGTAGTGAAATACTCTTTGAACTATTTCAGTGATATTAATTAGCACTATTTAAAGAAACCCTGAAATAATGTGAAAAGAAAAATAGGGCTGGGGAATATGATTAAAGTTTTTATGAATAACTATAATTGTAATCAGTAACAAATAATAAAATTTTTATAAATGTTGTCATTAAATTATTAAAAATATTTCCCACAGGGGTGATTCTGGATGAAAATTTTTTTTTTCGGAAATTCGCATCGCATTTTCAGAAATCGGCACGCGCGGGGGGGGGGGTCGTGAGTCCCCCCCTTTCCAGCGATCTTCGGACAAAATCTGCGTTTTCCCGCTATCTTCAGACGAAATCAGCAATATTTTAGTAAAATCGGCGATTTATTGCGATCTTTTGCCGAAATAGGCGTTTTTCCACGATCTTTTGACGAAATCGGCGTTTTTTCATGTTTTTTTTAAAATTGAAATCATCGTTTTTTCGACGATCTTTAGACAAAATTTGCATTTTTACGCGATTTTTTCTCGAAAACGGCATGTTATTCCCGCAATCTTTTGACGAAATCGGCATGTTTTCCGTGATCTTTTGATGAAATTGGCGAATTTTTTCAAATATTCTTTTGATAAAATATTTTTAAGCGATCTTTTATCGAAAACGCCATTTTTTCTTGCGATATTTTAACGAAATCGGCGTTATATCCGCAATCTTTAGACGAAATCGGCGTTTTCCTGCTTTCTTCAGAAGAAATCAGCGTTTTATCCGCGATATTTGGTAAAATTGCCGTTTTTTCCGCGATCCGCACAGGAAATTCGCGTTTTTTATCGATCTTTTGACAAAGTTCGTTTAAAAAACATTGACGAAATCGTCGTTTTTCCATGAAATATGGACGAAATCGAAATGTATGCTATTTTGGCGATCCTTTCACGAAATTTGCATTTCTACGTAATTGTTTTTTCCGCACGCAAAACCGTACAAGTTGGCAACTATGCGGAACTGATAACCCAATTTCAAATTTTCGGAAGAGGATGCCTTAAATTTTTGGACGAGAATCACCCCTAATTTCCCAGATAAATCTTACTAAGTTATATCAAAATAAATACAAATAAGGGCAAAGAATATTGCAATACTGTTTTTCCTCCATGCAAAAAAAAAAAAAAAAAAAAAAAAAATTGGAGGATGTGCTCACAGAGGTATGGTTGTTACTTTTATCAGGTTTGTAGTGGAGGATATATGGAACAGAGCTAGCTCTTTCTGCTCGCTATTGTGACAAAATGCTTAGTTTGGCGAGTAAATGAACAATCAAACTTGCCAAATTGCAAATGCTCAATTTGTGCTCATTTTATGTCTGTGTTAGTACAGTCCTACTTATGGTGCACCCAGGATTAAACTTTGGAGGGGGCTGGCTTATTTTAGAGGTCTATATTTTCCTAATCTAGCCTAAACTGTCAGACGAGCTTGGACCAATTTTTTTCTACATTTTATTAAAAATGGACGAGATATGTCGTTTCCCAGATGTACATTTTTTCTATTGACTTGATACAGAATGAAGACTGGGTGGTGGAAGAGGGGAAAATTAGTGAAACCTGGGGGAGTGGCTCTGAAAATTTTTGATCTGACTAATTCTGAAGGCTTAAACTTCTTTGATGAATAAAAAGAAAACATTGTTTAAAGTGGTAATTTCAAATTTCTTAAAAAAAATTTATAAAATAGAAAAAACTTGTGAAAGATTACTATTTTTCAAATTTCCTATTTTGCAGAATCTTTTAAAAATAATAAAAGTAAACTTTCATAATTTTAGAAAACTATGAATAGTTAGTTTAATTTTACAGTCTGGGAGTGGCTTGAGCCTTCTTAGCTCCGCCCACGTGTGCCAATGTTATCCACATTACAGAATGATTGATGTTGCTTTTCATGTACAATTGTTGCACCATGCCATTTACCTTACTTTATACAGATACTGATTCAACACCAATTTACTTTAGTAGCAACAGCCATAGACACAGTAAGGATTATGCGATAGGTCAATTCACCACTATTTATATGTCGGCGTCACACCGGTAAAATACAAACATAACTACTCGCATCAAACGCCGAATAGATAAAAGTTTTGCTGAAACGTAGCATTGAAATTAGCCATATACCATACTATTTATTAGTTGTATATGAAAAGTTCCATGGCCCAGTTAAACTTTTCTGTTAGAATCAAAATCTCAAAGCAATTTTTAATGTATATTTTCACAACAATAAATCAAAGATTGCTATTTTGAATTTTTATTTAGACTGCTAAAAGAATCTCTGAAAAATTTACACAGTTAGGAGAGATTTATAATGTATTCATTTTTAGTAATTTATGTAGTTGATTTCTGTTTTATAAGCCATTAGAAGGAGGGAGGGATTATTTTAGAACATATTGCAAAAAAAAAAAAAAAAAAAAAATATATATATATATATACAATAAGGGGTTAAACGCAGATTTTTTAGTGTTTCATTTGGCTATTGTTTGTTATTCTTTATTCTCCAAATTGCTAATGTTGGTCAAAACCCAGTGAGAACTGATATGGAGGTATACACCTTATACCTACTGGATTGTTTAAAGAAACTCTGTATACCTATTGTTTATTAAATAAAACTATACTATATACTCTCTGAGTATCTCTTCTTCATACAGTACAAGGTTCTTTTAAAGCAATCCAGAACTTTTTACAAGGGCACAAATTTTTATCAAAAAATTTCTCCTCCCCCCCCCCCCTCCTCCTTATCAATAAGTTTTTCCTTTTTGCCTGTATAAATGTAGAAACAATGCTTTGATTTTGAAATAAAATTTTTCAGTTTGTGGTATTATTTCTTATTTATTAATGTATTTTAAATGAAATGACTGACAAACAGGCATTTTAAACATATGTATTTTAAATTTAAATGAAATTATTTAAACATTTATACTTTTAAATGAAATTATTGTAATATGGATGATGTTGATTTGAACATTTAATGATTTATCAACCTGTGCCAGGCTAACATAGTACTGACAATTCTGAAATCAGAAGATCTTATGAACTAACACTTCTACATAATCATTATTTATGATTTATATTATCTGTGACATAAATTTTAAAGATTAAATTATAAAAATAATATGTATATTACCTATTCTTGGATTAAAAAAAAAAAAAAAAAAAAAAAAAAAAAAAAAACTCATTCAAACATTTTTTCAGCATTTTTTTTTTTTTTTTTTTTTTTTTTTGTGAAAAGTTATTCTATGCATTTAACAGTCGAACTTCATTAAACACAAAATTGAAGGGAGTATGAATTTTTTTGTGTTAGCCGCCAAATATTGAGCTCATCTCTATGTTAGACATTAAAATTAAACAAATTAACCTACAAATATCTCCCTGTTCTTAAAATCATACATTAATAAGAATAAGAATATTTAATTAAGAAATACATTTTTTAAAGTTTGTTATTGACTTTTGCTTCAATTTTTGTAGATTATTTCTGTTTAGGAATGTATAACTCTCAACTAATTTGTCCAAAGCTGGAATATGCTTATTTGCTGGGATTATGCTATGAATATGCTGGGATTCTTACATGTGTGTAAATATTTAATAAATTTAAATTTAAAATGAGAGAATTTAATATGCATATTGTATTACATATGTATATATGTATAACAAGTTTTTCCAGAAATTGATGTTGATTTGTAGTATTATCAAATGGTTCTATATATATATATATTGCTTGTTTCTGCAGTTATTTATCATTGAAAAAATATTTTCATATATACATAAAAAAATAATACTGAATATTTTTTTTATGCATTTAAACATGGTCAAAAATAAAAGCCAAAGTCATTTCCATAGCATCAAAATTGAATGGATAATGCTTGATTGGACTTAATTTTCAATTTGAAACAATTTCAGTTAGTTTAAATTTCGAATTTTGTTTTAAAGCATAATCCTTGATTATTAAATTTCAATATAAATGCATATAAATATTGATATGACAAAATTATAAGTAAAACAAACTAAAACCAACAAAACTGAAATTATTTATATTAAATTTATTTAAACAAGTTCAACAAGAAATATTTTTTTCTTTAAAGTGTGCTTGACAAAAAAAAAAAAAAAAAAAAAAAAAAGTATTTTTTGAAATTGTATTCCATCACCAACTGATAAAATATCGCTAAATAAATAAATAAATAAAAAAAACTGATGCTCTATTGAGACTCCGCTGAATTTTTTTTTTTATGAATTTATATATCTTTATGCGAAGAACTTTCAGTAATGTTTTTAGATTTTTTAGAGTATGCCCATAATGAGACCTTCTTTTTAAATGTAATGTATTTTCAATGCTACTTATTTTAAATTTCAATGAAATAACAAGATATGTGCAATTAGGAAAAAACAAAATAAATAAAGCCACTGACAAATTTGGTAGAAATAAATTTAATTTTATACAATAAATAATACAGATCTGGTGGGAGATTATGCATTTAGCCTGCATACAACAGTTTCATTTAACAAGAATAAAAAGTTATACAACAACTTATGCCAGAGGTCTGGATTACTCAGATACGCTGGATGTTTGCCATTTGGTATTTCTGCTCCTTGACTTTCGGGCAAAAGGCATAATTTTGCAGAATTTTCTCCTCTATCTTTTTCTCCCCAGACTACCAGTGTAGGTACCTGCATGGCAAATATTTTTATTAGTAATAATAATAAAAAAAGATTCATGCAGAAAATATTTTATATTGAGTAATTACAGTGATACTTAACACACACACAACAAGGTATTTTTTTTAAAAATAATTTTTGAACTAATATTTTTTATATTTACAAAATTAAAATGTGAAAAATTTTCATTAACAGATTTCAGTATGATTTTTTTTTTATATTTATGCAGTAATTGATTTCCCTCGCTGCAATACTAATCACCATTTCATAATTAATCATGAAGATATTTTCACTATTCTTTATGTAATTTCTGCATAGAGTAGTTTAAAAATATAAAATGCTATAAAAATATTTATCAAGTTATCATTTTTTTTCCTCTTAAATTTACAAAATTTTTTAAGGGAATACATTTTTTCAAATCCATCCAGCCTTGCATAACCATAATAATATGAAATGTGAATTTCAAAAATTTGTGTATTTATTCAATATTATACATTTTTAAATAAAGCATCTGAAAACATGAGCAAAAACTAACAGACACAAAACTGCCGAATGCAAGAACATCAAAAAGTTATCAATCAGGAAGAAACAAAGTCAGGGATTCAATATGGATTGTTTTTCAAATATTGGAATTTTTCTAGAGGTTTAACTGAAAGCATGAGCATAAAAATGATTAAATACATTTGTTTAAATTGGGCAATAAAAATATAGTAGACTGCATTATATATGCTTTACTATATCTTCATATGGATATAGAGGGTTCCCATCTTGACTGGCCAAATTCTACATAGCCAGCATTCTTGCTAGGAATACATAAAAAAATTCTAAGCATATGTTGCAATATTCATGAAGAAAATACATTACAATCACACAAAGATTACTGGTATCTACTAAATGGTTACACAGCCTTTTAAACACAATTCAAATGACGGCAATGTCATTCAAAGACATGCACATGCACATTTCAGTGGATCTTCATCTCTAAACATATACAAATACTGATGGTCATGTTCCCAATAAAGTTATTTTTCTTGCCTCAGATGTGATACCCAGAGCTGTAAAATATAGATGCACATGCAAACCTCATGTGCAGAAAATTTTATGAAAAATTCAGAACTTTGCAGAAAAAAGTTAAAAGAAGAATGTATTTTTTGTTTTTGTAATTTTTTTTTAGTACTGAAAGTTTAAAATATTCCCCACTTTTATGTATGATTCATATATTGTTTGTCCGCAACTAAAAGTTTAAAGATTCAAAACATTGTTGTGACATAACAGATCCTTTTATTTTTATTTTCTGCAAACTAAAACTTGTTGCCGATCAGTTTTCCACCAGTGGCTGCAAGAGCTGGCGACAGAGATTAAATCAAATAATTTTTCACAGTGACAGGTATTTTATGTGAAAGGACTATAATATTAATGATTGGGCTATTTCTAAATGCATTGACAAAATAATTGAAGAGAATTCCTCCCTTCCTATCAAGGAATTTTGCTTTATTATTTTTTAACTAAAATATTTATTCTTCAATAATTATTAATTTTTAATTTAAATAGCAATAATTTTAAACTATGACTTTTATTTCATATCGTCAAAATAACGCAATAAGTAATTTTATTAAACACAAATTTAATTTGCAGAAAATTCTTGACTCAATATTTATGTGCACAGAAAGTTTTTGGTTTTATACAAGTCTGGTGGTGCCATACTTTTTTTTGCCTTTAAAAAAAAATATATGGGTCATAGAGGAATAATTCTTTGGGCATTCTTTATGTACTCCAAATGAGGAATCTAGCTATGCAGATGAACACTCTCTATTGCCTTATTTTGCATCTTGTAAAAGTTTTCCCTATTTAAAAATAAACTACAACTTCACAATAATGTTAGATTAATTTTTAAACACGATTATTCAATTGGTAAATTAATTATAACAGATGTAAATTTTCCATTTTTCAATTTTGGGTGAAAAAATATAATTAATTTACCGATTGAATAATTGTGTTTAAAAATTAATCTAATGTAATTTCGTATGCAGCGATTTTCTGCAGTTCCATATATTGACCTTCGATTTATTCTGTTGAGCTGATCCAGAGTATCAGACCAGATAAAGTGATCGTTGAGGTTAATTGGGTGAAATAGTCCTCCAGTCTTCGTGTCCAGTATAGCTCAGTTAGTAGAGCATTGGCGGCTTCAGCCAATACATCCCTGGTTCGAATCCTGGCGCGAACTTTTTTCATCCAAAATTGAAAAATGGAAAATTTACATCTGTTCACAATAATGTGCCAAACTATGAAGCATATTCTGATGCTAAAATGAGGCAGGAAATAAACATTAATGGTAGACAAAATGAAAATAAAAAAGAAAAGCTGTTATGTCCTATTGTTATCATTAAAAAAAGTATTACTTTTATGGATTTTAGGAATATACTTTTTTTTAAAACTAGCAAAAGCCATGCTTTGTTTGGATTCGCGAAGCATTATTTCATTAGATGATTATTTGAAAGTAAAAATATTTTTTTTAATATTATTTGTACTTCTTGATTACTCCGTCGACCAAAAAAAGGTACCGTCAAACTAAAAGATTAAATTCCAATGATGATGAAAAAAAATGTCAAATTTACATAACATTAAACTCGTATCACGTATTCGTTACACCTTCATACAGTGGCGAAGTTGTAAGAGAAACAGAGGGTATACGCTCAATACAGATGATATTCCCTAGAATATATGCACTAAAGCTTTCTTGAGCAGCAGAAGGTATACGGTGCTCCTTTAAAAAATCCAGAAGGTATACGGTTAATACCCTTGTATATCATCCAGTACATCCCTGGCCATCAAGTGTTTTTTAATATGAAGTTTTATTTGTATTCTTATTAATGTTATATTAATTTATTTGTTTTTTCATTATATAAAGTAAAAATTATGCCAATTTGTGTAATTTAGCGAATAGTTTGGCAAAATTGGTTGACGGGATAACCAAGTAGTACCAACCAATAGTAGATAACCAATTGATACTGCCTGATTATCCCGCCGACCAAAAAATTAAGACTATAAGAGTTAATTCCAGTATTGGATAACCGTGAAAATCTCATTCAATGACATTAAATACGATAAAGCTGTTTCAAACATCATTAAGTGATTCTATTTCGACTTTTTATTTGTATTTTTATTAATATTCTACTCATTATTTGCTTTTTCGTTATTTAAAATAAAAATTTTCTCAATATGTATAATTTGGCTATTACTATTAACTATTTGTATAATTTGGCGAAATTGGTCAAAGGGATAACCAAGTAGTAGCTTGGAATTTAATCCTGAAATTTGGCGTAACATTTTTGGTCGACGGGAAACCAAGTAGTACCCAAAAATGTACTGTGATATAGTATCAATGGAATGAGGTAATAAAGTACATAATTCTATAATATCTTGATTAAATGCCTACTGTATTCAAGCTGACGAATTTAATGCGATAAACAGTAATAACTGGATGAAATTGAGCAATTAATTTCTCCTCAACGAAAGCTAAATCTTCAATATTTAGGGATGTGGACCAGGATCCATATACCATATTATTAGTTACAGAAAGAATATTTAGTTCATTATTTACTATACATTTATGACAAGTCTTACAAGATCCGGAAGATTGAATATGCATGCCAAACTAACGACGATGACAAATTTTACAAAAATATATTTTACATTTCTTTGTGCATCTTCGAAATTTAAAGCATTTTTCCGATCACAGGCATTCCCTGTCAGAATAGATTCGTCGTGTCGTCGGTTTGACATAGATGTCATATAAGCGCCACAAAGACAGTATTTTCTTTTCAGACGTCAATGACATATACTCAGTGGGGTACTTAATTGTCGACAAAATGTCGTTATTTTGCTTCACATGGTAACCTTAGTTATTAATAAATTGTCTATTTACTTTTATTTTCTTTTTTCAAATAATATAAACTGTTTTGTTCTATAGATATAAATTAAACTTTATAAAATTTATTGTTATTCACTTTTTAAAAATATGTATGATAACTGGTATTTGAAAATGAAGTTTTTGCCAAATTGGCTTGGGAAAAAATTGCACCAATGTGATGTATATATGACATAATGTGCCGTCGTTTTTTACGCTGATATCTAGCCTCTTGCTTTAAAGATATATCGTATTCGCGTTCTTTTCAACCAGTGAGTGTACGCAGCATTTTTTTATAACAGAGCTAATATATTCCATAGATTCTTTAAAACGACAAATTGTTTAAAATAAAACGGTAGATTATTTAAAAATAATACTACATATACCAAAATAAAAATATATGTTTCATTTAGTTCAAATTTCAACCTTCGAAATTCAAACAACTCTTTATATAACGAATTTAACAATTAGTTTCACTTGTTTACTATTCTTTTGTTGCCACTTTACAAAAAAAAAAAAAAAAAAAAAAAAAAAAAACCCATAACATAATTCTTTTAATATGCATAAAGTGTCATCAGCGCAAACGATTTTGCCGGTATAAAGAAAATGCATTTTATTTATGTAATTAATCATGATTCTACATGTAATTGCAACTCCATGATTTCTTTTCTTCTGAAAACATACATTTCATTTTTTATTTCCAAAATTTCGTCCGTAATGGAAAAACATGTAAAATAAACTAATTAAAATAATAATTTTTTAAAGGTTATTCTGTAAAAAAATAATATTGTGCAAATCTACAGATCATAATTTATTTTTGTGCTTAATTTCAAGTCAAAATACTGAAAAGATTGTTTGCAAAGTGTACGACAAAATGTAATTTGAGTGGCCTAGTAGAGGATTCGCTTCGCTCATCCTAATAAAGTGCCAGCTTCAAACTAAATCTTTCAGAAGTTTTTTAATTATTTGTGACTGCATTTTTTGCACACTATAAAATATTTTCTACATATCAAAAACATTTAAAATTTTACTTGAATATAAAAGTAATGTAAAACATATTTTGTCAATCTGTAATGTTAATCTCGGATTAATAGTGTTTATGCACACTGATAGAAATCTTTAACAATTTTTAGTTTTAATTGTAAAATGTATGTAAATACATGTGCTAAAATTTGATAATAATAATAAAAAAAAAAAAAAAAAAAAAAAAAAAAAAAAAAAAAAAAGATATGAATCAAGGAGCACATATTAACAATGATACATTTATTAAATTTAACAATTTTAAATTTCAAATCTAAAATCTTTCTCTTCTACACATACCCCAAGAACCTGAATATATTTTTTTTTCCTTTACTTCCATGAAAACAAGATATGAATTTGTGTCATTTAAGTTTCTCATTCAAAAGCTATTTATTTATGCATTTTAAACTTTTATTTATGATTAATTAACACCATATTTAAGGAGTTTTTTGATACATTTTTTTAGTGTAGCACATTATTTTATAATGTGATGTGAATTGAATAGAGCAGTAAAGTACAATATTAGTTCTACATAAAGTTTATAAAAATAAATTACAAAATTTTTACAAATCTTTAAATTTTCAGATTCAAGATCTGTTCTTTAGAGTATTCAGATTGGAATTTTTGCTTGATTTAATAAAAAATGTTTGTCATTAAATAAAGAGAAGATTACTATTCTGAAATAGGGGTAGACATTTTGAATACAGAAATTCTCCGATTTGGCAACACTGCAGAACACATTTGTGCAAAGTGTATTTTCTGCATTAAAAAATGAACTGACTCAAATATAAGGAAAATGCCCGAGGTCCGGTAGGCAGTGTTTTCGCTGTCGCTCGCCAATGCGCAAAATTGCGACTAAATGTTTCATTTGGCGAGTAAACAAGCCATTAGATTCGCCAAAATGCTAAATTTTTGCTTTTTCTTTTTTGTTTTTCATACATATGCATATATATATACAGTAGACTCCCTCAAATCCGCAAACCAGAAATCTGCAACTCTCTAAAATCTGCACATATTTTATGGATGTAAACAATGAAACTTTCAGTTTGGATATTGGGACAAAATTTAATTTTTTTAGTTTTGTATCAATTCCATATATTTTTTAATTTGTAATTTTCTTAATAATACTCTATCCATGTTTTTTTCATGGAGGAAGAATAAATTTATTTCCGAAAAAAATTCAAGATATTGTTGATATCACTGGCAACCACAATCTTCTTACCAAATATATATGTATCAAGATTTTTTGGTTATTAACCATGGCTAAACTTGAAAAAAAAAAAAAAAACTTTTTTTATGTGAATTAGTAATGTACATTTATGATGCTAGTTTTGTTGAATAATTTTGGAAAAATGTTTTTAATCTGTATAATGAATATTTAATCAAACACTATTGATTATTAACTTGACCTCTGCTATTAGTACTTTAATCATTTTAAAAATGATCTAAATTTTTATTATTTTAGTTTATTGCATACTTTAATATTTTATAATATTGTAAGTGTTCATTATAGTACTGATTGCACTATTAATTGCACTCAAATTACTGTTTAAAAAATGTAAACAAAGCAATGACCAGAAATCTGCAAAATTCTAAAATCCGCACAACCTCTGGTCCCAAGCTGTGCTGATTTGAGGGAGTCTACTGTATATATATATTTAGTATACACATATTTTTTTTATTTGTAGCGAAGAGTTGAAATTAGATTAATAACAATCTCTGTCACAGTTATAAAAACTTAGGTTATTTTAGAATATATTGGAAAAAAAGGAATACATTAAAGGATTAAAGATAATTTTTTTTCGTTTTTTTGTGCACGACGAATCTATTTGGCTAATACTTTTTCATTTGGCGAATTTTTTCTTTATTTTTAATTCACAAATTACTAACGTTGGTCAAATGTCAGTGGGAACACTGCCGGTAGGCCACAAATTACTTGTAGGCAGGTCATGTTTTTGACATGCCTGACCTAAATAATAATTATTTTTAATGAATCAATGTATTTTTAGAACTTATTTTTAAGTACATATAAAGTTATTCTAATTAGAGATGCAAGAAATCAAGATTCTAAAAATTTAAAATCTAGTTGAAAAAAACCCAGACATTTTCAAATCTCATTATGATAATAGAAAAATTACAATTTAAAAATGATTAAAGCAGCCTGATTTTATGGAAGATATTTTAATTTATTTCAGTGTAAAAATAGTAGTTTGTTTATTTAAATAAAAGTAAACAAAATTTTTAAAATCAGCAAAATTTTGTGATCTATAGAAGTATTCATTGCCTATTGTTTAAGTTTTCTATTTATTTATTTATTTTACTTTTAATTGAATGTATAAACATGCAAAACTTCATAGTTTACCTTGTATCTATATTATAAAGGCCAAACATATCTGTGCATATTGCATACATCATTTTATGTAATGGCAACACGTTGAAATTTGAAATGAAATTTCAGTTTTGAAATTTTTGCTATTGCAAATTTTTAAACTTCTAAACATGCCACATTTTCAATTTTTACACCATCGTATAAAGAAGAAAATGCGCTTTTTAATGCAATTTGTTTGAAAGCTGTATCTCAATTTGTTTATGAGTTATTAATTTTTTTTTGCAGTTTTTAATACTACTTTTGCAAACGTGCCAACAAAATTACTTCATTTCTTAAAAATAAAGGGAAAAAATGAGATTAACAGAATGCTGTTTTTTTTCATTGCCATTTTCTTATAAAAAGTGAAAAAAAATTTAAATCAAAGTGCATGCTGTCTTAACGATATCGTCTGTTATAGAACTCGATGAATTTAGCAAATAAAGAAGTTTTTTGTAATATTCTGAGTTCAAAGTTATGAAAATAATTATTTTAGCTTATATGACGTCACAGAAATATTGTCTACCGTATTTATTGCATGCAGATTATTCAGAAATTTTTATGTACACTTCAAAGACATTAAGCAGTTTAGTGTGCATTTCTAGCTAATAGAAATAGAGACTTTGAGTTTTGAATTTAAATTATTTTAAAATTATCAAATGTAAATAACTTTTTTTACCCCTTTAACTGAAAGGTGATTATGAATATGAGAGGTGCATGTGTAAATTTTGAGATGGTGAAAATAATATCAGGTTTAGAATTCACAGGGAAATGTTCTATGATTGAGTCAAAGTGGATTATAATTATCTGCTTACATTATGATTAAAGTTTAATTTTAATAATTTCTAAAACTGAGTTTTATGGATATAATATTTTGTTTATTTTAGTTTAAATATCCTTTGTTTAAGAGTTAGATTTTCCATATAAGGTGTATTTTTTATTGTAACTAATTTTATAGGCTTATTATAAATCAATGAGACAGTTCCTTCCGAAATATTTTTTTCTTCGAAATTCGACGGGTTCTACCTAGTTTATATAATTATAAAAATACAGTTCAGGGCTTGAATTTCAGGGCGGGATGGCGGGATTCGCGCCCAAAATTTTGAAATCCCGCCCAAAAGAATAACGTAGACGGGAGGCTCCCGCCCAAACAATTTTGCATTTTTAAACTATGATCAACTCTCACGACCGTTTTGCGAATTTTGATATTTTCGTGCGAGTAATCGACATATTTTGCGAGTTTTTTTTACCGCGAAAAATCATTGAAAATCACGATTTTTTCCGCGACTGATTGACAAATTTCGCAATTTTTTTCCTGCAATGGATTGACGAGTTTCGTTCTATTTTCCGCGGTGAAATAGAGGTGATTCTGTTCGGAATTTTCCCTCCCACCCCTCCACAAAAAAAAAAAAAAAAAAAAAAAAAAATAACGCATTAAATTCCAAAAATTATGAAACAGTGATGCCGCGGACGCGCTATTGCGCGTAAATTAGGCAAAAGATCGGAGATGACACACAAAAGAAACAGCTATTACACGTTTCACAAGACGCGTGATTTCGTAAAGTGTTGCTAAAAAACGGCAAATATTGTTAAAAGATCGCGAAAAACGACTAATTTACAGCAAATTTCGTCAAAAGATTCACGAAAGAATGTCTAATTTCGTCACAGAATTTTGTAAAACGGCAGTTTTCGTCAAAAAGGCCGCGAAAAAACGCGGCCAAACTTTGTCCAAAAATCGCGACAAACGGCAATTTTCGTAAAAAAATTCGCGATAAAACATCGGATTTCATCAAAGGATTGCGAAAAAACGGCAAATTTCCTCAGAAAATTTATGAAAAAAGTCAAATTTCGTCCAAGAGTCGCGAAAAAGACAAATTTCGACAAAAGATTCACTATAAACGACAAATTTTCCCAAAATATCTCGAAAAACGGCAATTTTTATAAAAAAAATCGCGATAAAACATCAGATTTCATCAAAAGATCGCGAAAAAACGGCAAATTTCCTCAGAAAATTCATGAAAAAACAGCAAATTTCGTCAAAAAAATCCCGAAAAAACGGCAGATTTCGTGAAAAGATCGTAAAAAAAGACAGATTTCATCAAAAAATAGAGAAAAAATGCAACTTTCGTCAAAGGGAACTTCTCCCCCCTTCCTCCCCCCTAAAATAATATTATGGGGAGTTCATTTTTCTGTTCAACAAACTAATTTTCCTGCTTCAATATATATATATATATTTTCTTTGCTGCTCTAAAATCAGTTTCTGACAGCTCCAAATCAGTGAGTGCAATTCCTGAAAGCAGCCATTCATTAAATAAAAAGTATCCCTTTACTCAACAAATTATTCATTTTTTAAGAAAGTGTTTTTCGATGAATTTGACTTGCCCCTTTTTTAAAGAAGTGCAAACAATAGTGATACTTCTTATTTTCTACACTCAAATAAGTATTATTTTATGAATAAATTTGTATCTTGCACATTTAATATACAGAAAAATAATATTGGTTATAACAATTAATTATAAATATAAATTTATTAAATTAATTAGAAGTTTTATTGATTATTATTAAAACTATAATTAGACCTGTGACAAAAATAATTAGCACCGGGAGAGAATTTATCACCAGTAAAAACTAGACAGTATAATATTTTTTTTTCACACATTTTGCATATTTATTCCGAATTGTTGATAAAAATTGTTTCAGTGATATTTTTTTTTATGTCTGTATTCTGGTAATTCTTTAAATAGCACGTAAAATAATGGTGGGTTTTAAAAAATTTTTCTCCCTCCCAAACAGCCAAACTCCCCTCCATTTATAAATGTTGGTAGGGAGACTCCCTTCCTTCGAAAAATTGAATTTCAAGCCCTGCAGTATAATATTATAAAAACATACTAAACAAAAGAATTTACATTGCTAAAAATGCTTATTTACATGGATGATGGAACAACAAAATGAAGATTCTGAGATTTTAACACTTCAAACTAAAAATCTAAAATAGAATATTTAAAAAAAAAAAAAAAAAAAAAAAAAAAAAAAAAAAACATGAATTTTTTTTAAATGTTTGTAACATGAAACAAAATTAAAAAAATATATTATTTATATCACATATTTTATCTCACTACTCTACAAAAAATAGGAGATTATTCATTTAAATAGCTGCAAACAATTGTTATTTTAAGTAATAGTAAAAATTTCTGGTCTATAGAAATACAAATTTATTGTTTTAACTGTTCATTAAATATTTAAACATGCAAAATTCCATACTTAAAATAGAACTTACATACTACAAAATATATATTTAATTTATATTTTTCATAAATTTCAATGATTTACATATTTTTTCAATTGTGTTTTGAAAATAATAGATAAAAATTTTCACTGAGAAAAATAAAGAGTCCAGGGCAATTCCATGGTGTCGGACGTAAAAATCAGACACAAATTTATCACAAAAATTTGGTTTTCGGTACATAAATTTCTACTAAATAATCAGATTTCTATACAAGGTACTTACCACATCACACTTTATTAAAAAGCATACTAACAAACATTTCTGAGTATTTAAAATTCTGGGAAAAATATTTAAATAACCAGTGTCGGACGTAAATCACACAAACCGAAAAACTGTGACATGTCAAATTAATTCTCAAAATTCTGTGAATTGGCTGATTTTATAATTTTTAAACCAACTATAATCAAAAGTACACATATGAAAGTTAAATGCTTGACCCTTTTCAATTTATTTAGTTTAATATTAAAGTACGTTTTAAAATTTTTTATTGTGGTGTCGGACGTAAATTTTCGGTGTCGGACGTAAACTGTATGGAAATACGGGTGTCGGACGTAAATAAGTTGATCTTAAAAATGATAAAATCAAAGTTTTAAGTAATTTTATTGTGAAAAATTGTGTTTGTATAAAAATTGCCGAATTTTAATACATTCTCTGAACCAAAATTGTCGTCTGTTACCTGGAGGAATGGGAAATTGGATTTTTTTCACTACATTGTCTACATCATAGTAAATTTTGTCCTTGTGATCAAGCCAAATAAAATTGGATTCAATTGAAGATTGGTGCATCACACTAACATTTATTTCATTAATATTTATTTCAGTTATATTATATATCCAGGGAAGTATTTGACATCATATTTAACAACCCAGTCATTAACATTTAAAGTTGTACAAATATTTTTTTCTGTTGAACTATTTCCTTCAGAGATATCATTATGGCTTACTTCTATAGGTACAGATTATGCGTAAATGTTCTTACAAGCTGTTTCATTTGATATGTTGGCAGTTAGTACATGGTTACTTCCTAAGGGTTTAACGCAATGCATACAATATATGTTAAGGATTGGCAGGACTACGCAACTATACTTCCCAGTGACTATGTAAAAATTCTAATTTTTCTGCAATATCATCTGATAATATGCAATGTACATGCACCTTAAGATTCAAGCATTCAGCAGCCATGGCAAACTGTTGTGTTGTGGAAACAAACTCCTTTCCTATTTTGGCACGGCACCAAACCATTCATTTCACTGTGCCATTCCATTATTTTAAATAATAACTATGCCCAGTGAAATGTCTTTATTAATCCATGCATATACAGTAGACAGTTGCCTGGGAATGTATACAATGAGCAGACTGGATTTCATCTTGGTGAAACATAGTAGCATTTTCAGAAAAAGTAACTGATCAACTATGTTTTTTCTTCATCCACACTTGATTTTATACTTCCAAACATCTTTGATCCTTCTTTACAAATGTATGTACCAGAAAGCACTTTAATTGTTTCACTAATTCTTCAAATGTTTATTTTTCACCTTGTCTAACTTTTCTGTTTCCTGCTACTCCATATATCTAATAGGATCGTTCTCAATGTTAGTCTTAGGTTTAAATATAAGTATCTTATTTCTGCGACAATCGCATTGCTGTGACATGCAAATATTTTATGTCGCTGTACATATACAATTTGATCAATGAAATGTAGAATTCTGTACTAAGATTTGTAGTAAAGTTTAGAGCCAATGGTAAAAGATTCATGTTTTCATTTTAAGAACAAATACAAACACGATCGAGAATGTTATCAAACAATTTGATATACTGAAACCATAACTCACAAAACTTTGATATTCAAAGTTTTATTCAAGGGTTACTCTTGTGAAACTGTTCATATGCTTTATGCAAATACATCAATATATAACATATCTGAATAACTTTTTATTAATTAATTTATTACTAGAAAATTTCTTTTTAATGTGGTGTCGGACGTAAAAAAAAATCTTTGGTGTCGGACGTAAAGATTTTTTTTACGTCCGACACCAGTTTTTTTTATATAAATAATTTTTTAAAAATTTATTTGAATAGGTAATATGATAGAGGTATATAATCATGCTTTAAATTAAAAATTTCATTTTAAATGGTTTTGACTAGATGACTCAGATTAAGTTTTAATATTTTTTGGTGTCGGACGTAAATCAGCTAAAGTGCCTTTTGGAAATTCTTTAATATTTCATAAAATATAATATGTTAGTACAAAGTTTTGTGCTGATTACATTTGTATATGATGTGTAATAAAATATTTGTAACATTTAATACATAATAATATTTTTTCAAATGAAAATCTAGGCTCAATTTCAAAGCATATGAAATGGCTTTCAAATACACATTCATGGTTATGCTTACTAAAGAGCCTATATTTCGCTTAAAAATAAATTTATACTTATTCCATTATAAAATTAAGATTCTACAGTGTTTTAGCTTTAAAATGATACCTTGATTGTTAAAAAAAATTAATTTTGAAAAATTGATTATCTGGTTGACCTTTCCGTGGAATTGCCCTCCAATTGAAATTTGAATTCAAAGGAAAAGTTCTGGAATTAGTACACTGTCAACCATGCAAGTTGAGATGCTTTCCAATGGGAGTAATTTATATGATTATAAACTGATTAAACTTTGGGACTTATTTTTTAAAGACCCCTTTGGTTATTCAACTATATGATTTTTATATAGTTATATATTAAATAAACTCTATCAACATACAAACATTGATCACATGTTGTATCACTGACCTCAGTTTCTCAGTATCTCCTTATAATAACTCCCTAGAAACTTTTATTGGCACTTTCCATATTTTATTGCTAACTGCTGTCAATAGGCATTAGCAATAACACAACAGATGCTAAAAGATTAATTAAAACAAAATTATGACTTTTTAGTTAGATTCACTAATAATTAGCAATTTTAGCTACTGAGTTAGTAAAAAAGCCACCAAGCTCATCAGTGCTGGGAACCAGTGTTAGGAGGGTTTCGCTGAAGGAGATTGGAGGTTGCACATTTAAAAATTATAACTTTCAATTTAGTTTACAAAAATATTAAAAAAAATAAGAAATGAAGAAAATTTTCAAATCATAAAAGCAAAATTTGAAATAAATAATAATAATAAAAAATAATAATAATACAAGAATGTCAGAAAAACAAAGAAAAATTCCAGTGAACTTCCAATGTCCCTCCCCAGCAGACCCCCTTAAAAGGCATGCAAAGTATACACAGTATATATCACAAAAATAATCACACACTTAAAAAAAAAAAAAAAAAAAAAAAAACTGCTATAATATAAAATATAAGCTACTATAGGCTAACTGAAGTTAGTTTAAGCAGCCCTGAGAGAAAAGAGTTAGTTAAAAGAGTTATAATTCTAGAACATATATGGCATAACTTCTGTATACCCCTAATATACTCCTGGTCATAAGCACACTTACTTTGATACAGCTGAGTCTCAACTCATTTGATTTTAAATGATGCATGACTTTCTGACAGTCTTCATTTAAAGTAACTTCAGTGTCATCATTAGGACATGAAGTATCCCTCAAGATGCTAGTCTGAACGGGTGAAACAGGAATATAGCCTCCGAATTTGTCTGGATGTTTAATCAAGTAGCTCAGGGAATATGATCCACTCATGCTTGGACTAATTATGACTGGATTCTTTAGATTGAGAGCAGAGATTAGCTCATCCATAAATTCAGACTTATTTAGATCTTTGATAGCAGAGCTTTGACCGTATCCTAGAAAGAATGAAACAAGAATGAAAAATCATGCATAGATTATGAAGCACTTTCTGACACTAACATGATGTTACTAAAAAATTTCATTTTTTACTAGAATGAAATCAGATATCTACAAAAGCAATTAAAAAATAATAATAACTATGCAAAAATTCATTTTCAGCAATTGCTGACCATATCCCATAATATGTGTCAAGTCTTTTGAGGCTATATGTAATTGATAGAATTTATATGCACCACACTCAAAATTAGATCACTTTAAAATGAAAACAACAGAGGTAAGCACAGCAGACGATTATTGACCTCAATCCTTTAACTTATTATTTTTTCTTTTTTTTGTGCATTTTTGTAAAGGAATGTTTAATACTATTCATTCAGTAATTTATAGAAAGCATACAGTTCATTTCAGTGATCCCATTACATTTGAAGTATCATATCATCTGTAAAATACACTTCAAATGGTTTTTCCTCAAATTTCACAATGCAATAGATTTCTTTTTGTGTGTTCCTGTAAAAAAAACTATAAATGATACATATTTTATATTCCTTAGAAAGCAAGTTTATCTTAATCTATATATATCAGTCTTCAGGCTTTAAATATCTTAACATCAGTAAAATGTACTGCAAACAATTTTCCTGCACAGAACATAATATAAAATATCACAAAGATTTTTTGTATATCTGTCCCTGTAAACAAATTATAAATGAAAATACAAGTTATAGTCTATCTTAATTACATATATATCAATCACATTAGGTTTTAAGTATTTTAACATCAATAAAATTAATGCAAACAGTTTTCCCCTCATAAAATATAATGTAACAGAATTCTTTTGTGTGTTCATGCAAAATAATTATAAATCCTACACCCTTCATTTTCAATACTGAACATTCTATAAAGTCTCCGTAATATATAAAAATTGTAAGGCAATTCGAGTACATCAGATGGACAGACAGATATAAGATGGATGGCTGGCAGGCAAACTGAACTCATAAACACTTTTTAATTATGTTAGAATGCAGTATTTTTAAAATTTTCAACTTTTGCAACCACTGTTTTACATTACTGTCAGGTAGTTAAAAGTTGATTTTTCAACTCTCTTAAAATCTCAGCACAAAGTAACTCAAGTTGAGCCAAAATCCATTCATCTTATAATCTGAAAGTTCGTTTCTCATAAAGAGTTGAAACAACTCAAGTGAAGGAGTTTTTTTTAAGCAATTTAAATCAAGATGAATAATTTAAATCAAGTAGAGTAAAACATTTAAAAAACAACTTATTCATGATTTACCGTATCTTTGGGCGTATGCGCCGCACCTCCGAAAATGCATTAAAATAAAACAAATATTCATCAGAAGCGCCGCAACGTCGTATGCGCCGCACTTACGAAAATACATCAAAATGTTAAAAATTGTGTTATTTTCAGTGTTTTTTCGCGTTTTTTTTAACATTTGTAATATAAATCCAATTTTAAATTTAGTATATTTTTTATGATAAAATTAAATCTGAATTCGTGCTGCCTTTTTTTTGCGATTTTTTAATACGTTTTTTATAGTTTGTAACGAGGTTTGCAGGGTTTTATCGCGATATTTGACGAAATTTGCAGGGCTTTATCGCGATATTCGACAAATTTGCAGAGTTTTTTCTCGATACTTGAAAAAAATTGTGTTTTTATGGGGATGAGCAAGGGATTAATCATGATGTATTGAATGAATCATAAATATTTGAATGAATAATGAATTTTGATATTTGACGCAATACTTGAAAAGATTTGCGTTTTTTTTTAAAAACGTAAATTCTGTCGAAAAAGCGCAGAAAAAAGGAGATTATTTGTAAAAAAAAGCATAAAAAGAATGAAATCTATTAAAAATCTCGAAAAAACACTATGGAACAATGTAAGTCTTCATCAAAGATTCATGATCCATTCCTTTCATCATGATTCAATTCTGTTCTCATTCGCCTTTGAGAAAGGATTAAATCATGATGAAATGAATGAATCATGAATTTTTGATGAAATTTTCATTTTTTTGAGATTTTTTAAAAGATTTCATGCTTTTTTTCAAATTTCTCCATTTTTCTGCGTTTTTTTGCCTGAATTAATCTTGTTTCTTTTCTTTTTTTACCGTTTATTGATTGATATATTTGCGTTCTTTCTAACAATTTTTTTGACAATTCTTTTGGCTGTTCTTTTTGGCGTCCTTTGAGAAATTCACGATTTTTCTCAGTCTTTTGACATAATTTGTGTTTTTTAGAGATTTTTTGACATATTTTGCCTTTTTACTGCAATCTTTTGTCGAAATGTGGGATTTTTAACGATACTTCCTCGAAATTCATGATTTTTTTTCCGATCCTTTCAATAAATTTGCGGTTATTTTTCGTGATTCTTTGGCAAAATTAGCATTTTTTCTTCAGCGATTTTTTTATAGTGGAAACTGGCGTTAGATTGGGAAGGGCGGATTTTACGATAATAAAATTGTAGTTTTTCAAGTGATCCTTTCATGAAATACACATTTTTTCTTTTTCATATTCGCGCTTTTCCCGCGAACCTTTGATAGATAAAATTCTTGCTTTTTCTGCGAATGATTGACAGAAATTAGGCTATTATTTGTCAAATTTCGCGATATTTTTTATGCTTCGCATTTCTTTCGCAATCTTCTTTCTGATGATTGACTTTTCACAATTTTCAGAAAAATTCCGATCAGAATCACCTCTGTAATGAATATTGCAGCAAGGGAAAAAAATACATCGTATCTGCCGCCCTGGCAGAAGCGCCGCAGTAAGCATAATTTTAACTTTTAAACTCGTATGCGCCGCGGCGCTTACGCCCGAAAATACGGTAATAAATAATAGCTCTTTCTTGAGAAGCCAAACCCACTCTTTCATTTTAAGAGTGAAGCTCTGATATTTTCTTGAAATCAGAATTTACTTTTCAAAAAATCCCTAATTTAATTTCTTCTCAAAAAGATCAATTTTTAATTTGGTAGTATAAAAAAAAATTCAAGCTCAGAAAGTTTTCCCAAACCAAGTTTATTAAAAAAAAAAAAAAAAAAAAAAAAAAAAAAAAAAAAAAAAATCCTCATTTGCAAAATAAATAAATAAGAATAAAATAATAATGAACACTAACTGATATTTTTTATTGTGATTGATTACTTTCTTGATGATAATACAAAAAGATGAATAGATATTAGAATTATATATAAATTAGAACTCAAAATGCATGTAAACTCTAAATAACAAGCACAGAGATGTTAATTTGATAAATTTCTACTTTTGAATCAAAATCAACATCCAGTGTTATCATATGACTAAAACTAAACATTAAAAGTGAAATAATGCAACAATTTCTCAAAAATTTTCCCATTAGTACTGGTCCCCAAAAATTCCTCTGAAAGTTCAAAATTTCACAAAATGGGGAGAAAATCTATAATCTGGCAACATTGCTATTTTAAAATAAAAATCTTTGTGGTTATCTGCAATAGAAATGTATACCATAGATTTTACTGTAATAACAAATAATAGTGACACGGATATGTAAATATTTCAGAGACATTATGATATAATATCCCTATTTTGACATCACATTTGACTTTTTTTCTCTCTTCAAAATTTCAGAAAAAAAGCAAAAATAACAATTTTTTTTTTTTTGAAAAAATTTAATATTTCACCAGAGTCAGTTAAGAAACATGAATTTTGTTGATTGAGAAAATGCGTATTTTGCAGATCAAGGGCAGAAAAATCGCAAACTTTGTCGATTGGGCATGGAAAAAAACATAAGTGTTGTTGATCGAGCTCTGAAAAATCACGACTGTCTTTGGTTGACTATGGAAATATCATGAATTTTGTCGATCATGCATGGAAAAATAGCCAATTTTGCAGATCAGGTATAGAAAAATAGTGAATTTCGTAGACCAAACTTGGAAAAATTGTGAACTCTGTAGATCGGGTGTGGAAAAATAGCAAATTTTGTTGATTGGCTTTGCAAAAATTGCAGATTTCATCGAATGTGTGATAAAAATGGTAAATTTTATTGATCAGGCATGGAAAATTTTTGTTGATTGGCACCTTCTCTCTCCTTCCTTCAAAAAATTCATTTTTTTTTCCAGCACTAGTTACTAATGTTTGTTTTCATCACTCTTAATTTACTCCCCAGACTTAAAATTTACTTAATTTTATTAATATAATTAATAAAATTTACTTAATAAAAATTTACTCTCCAGAATAAAGCCAAGGAATATTATTAAATCTTGAAAATAATCTTTGCTAAATGCAAACATGAAAATTGTTGATATGTCCTTAAAAAATGCATTGATATTTTGACACTGTTAGCGAATTTAGAGAGATACTCCTCCCTCTCTCTCTCTGAAACCATATTTTTTATCTAATTATAGGATACATATTTTCGTCTCAAAATACAATTATCTTTGTATTATTGATATGACCCTCAACAACCCAGACATTTTTGCAAGTGGCCCTTCTCTTGAAAAGGTTGTGCATTCCTACTTTAAAGCATTGTAGTTTAAAATTTATAAGATTGAAGCTCACCTGGGAAAAAAAAAAATCTTGCTGTGGTGTTGTTTCAGATAAAGATTTTCATACTAGTTTAAGAATTTGATTTACATACGATTTATAACAGTTTTCAAAATTAGTTTTCCAATTTTAATTTATAGAAATGTACTGCACAGAAATAGTAAAACAATATTATGAATTATGATAATGCATTTTAAAAAAGTCATATGTAATGATACAAACATACCAGGAAGATCAATTGCTATTGAGTAATAGCCAAATGCTGCTAATGTTTGAAGAGTACCAATTTCATCCCATGTTTCAGAAGAGAAAGATTGGCCGTGCAGTAATAAGATTGAAATATCACTTTTCAGTTCTTTTGGTTTTGCATAGAGGAAATGCACTTTAGTGTTCTGTAAAAAATATAAACAGTAATAAACAAGAAAGAAAAATCATGTTTTATGCATAGATTATGAAACACTTTTCAATACATTCAGAATTGTGCAACAAAACTTCACCATTTAACAGTGTTGAATTCAGAGACTTTTCTCCGGAAGGGACTTCTGTGGTTCCTTGGGGGAGGGGGATATTATAGAGTTCCAGGGGGGACAGGGTTGGGTTTCTTCTGGAAGAAACCTATTTCTTCCAGGACAGTGGAAGAAACTGGAAAAAACCAGAAGAAATGGAAAAAACTGGAAGAAACCACCAGAAACCAAAACGAATGCTCAGAGTTAAAGTATATTAACTATACAAAAGAATTAAAGTATAATTACATGAAATCTAAATTGGAAAATTTAATTATTAAAAATATTTTTGAAAAAATAAGTTATTATTTTTTTTAATAACAAACTTCAGGTTCAGCAGACATTTTCAGGTGATGGATTACTACTCAAGAGGTAGAGGTTTTTTTTTAAATTATTATTAATTACATTATTTATGTAAAACGAGGAAAAAAACCCCTACAAATTGTTTATTTTTCATATAAAAATATATCATTTTTATATAAAAATGCCTTATTTTAAACTGTGCAACACAGTACATAAATTTATAATTATTTATACTAACATCTAGCATGAATATCTCATTGCTGATTTTAAAAGATTAGTGTTCTAAAAATATCTATTGGCATGTCAAAATGCTTTTAAACTATCCTGAAGTGTAGGACTTGGGGAGAAAAAAAATCTTAACTTTTTGCATTCATCTAATTTAAATTAAGAAACTGATTGCAGCAACCTACTGCTAAAAAAAAATTTTTTTTGGCTATACTATGCTGCATTGTACTAAGAAAAATTAGAATTTTAATAATTTTTTTAATACTAGGATCGACCGATACAGGTTTCTAAGGCCAAAACCAAATTTCGGTGACCTTCCTAGTTTCAGCCAAAAAAGAAAACATCCAAAAAAAATTTAAGTAATTAAATTGCATGTTTTAAAGTAATTAATATATACATAAATATATATAACTGTAACTTAATTATATGTATATAATTTATTAATTATGCACAATTGTTAATTATCCAAAAACTTTATTTTCATATACAAAACATAGTTCATCAATGGCACAGGAATATTTTCTAATTATATGAATTTCATTTAATTAAAAAATATTTTAGTTTTAAGTATACACATCTTGATTTTTCTTTAGTAATGATTTTTATAAATGATCATTTGTTATTCTAGAGCTTTCTCAAAAAATATTTGAAACAGTAATGCAGTTTAAACTAAAATTTTTTCTATAAGATTGATAATTATAAACAACGAAATTCATTGCAATACACTCTTTAGAGCCTGTACAGTTCAAATATATGATTAATGTTAAAAATTTCTGAAGGAAGAAACAAGATTTTTGGAATATTGAGAATTTCAATCAAGTTGATTTTTCAGCCCTTTTTTGGCAAAACTTTCATCTTGGGCCAAAAATGAAACCATATTTTTGATTGATCTCTATTTAATACAGCGATATTGTTTATTACTTACATTAATAAAATTGATGTAAATTAAAAACTTTTATTTAAATGGGTTTCATTCTACCATTTGTAAAGAATCCCTACTATTTACTACTAGTTTCAGAAATTTAAATATTTAAAAAATATGTTGATTAAATTGAAATGAATTACATTTTGGACTATTTTGACATTTTTGGACTTTTAGGATTAACATTTTTGTATATTTTGGATGAAATTTCCTTTCTTTTATCCTAGTGATGCACAACCTTTTTGCTAGAAAATCGTTTGCCACTAGAATATTTGAAAAGTGACGTTTGTTTTATTACATAGCAAAGTTACTGTCATTATTATATGGAAAATTATTCTGCATAAAATTAGTGGTATCAGTTTGGCCTGCCGGCCACAGGTTGTGCACCCCTAATTTATCCAATTGCTGAAGATCTTTAAACAGGCGTAGTCTGTGATATTAGCTAAAAAACTGATGTACTTATTAATTTAGCATATATGTTTAATTAAATTTGTTTTGGTCCAATCAAATTAATTTATATAAGATTACAGGAAGGAGATATTTATTATATCTTACAAAATTGAAAGTATATGGTAAATTATTGTAGAAAAACAGTTTCTTCCACTTGGAAGAAACCTATTTCTTCCGGCCGTTTTTTTCCATGGTTTTTTTCCACTGTGGAAGAAACTTGCCAACCCTGAGGGAGGGGGGGGGGCAGGGCCACCCCCTGAATTTAACAGTGCCATTTAATAAGGCTAAAGTTGATAGCTAAGTAAATAGTTTGAACAAAGCATTACCGTATTTTCCTGTGTATAATCCGCGGCCATAAATTTTAGCCTTTTTAAAAAAATTTCAGCAGATAATCCGCACTGGCATATAATCCGCAGATTATACGATGCTCATTGTTTTCAACATTCCAAAATACTAATAAATAAAGTTTCTACTGATTTAGTTGTCCTATTTAAATGATAATTGTAAATAAAATAAATAATGATAAGATTACTGCAAGTTAAAATAATAATCATTATTAGTAATAATATTTGACAATAGTTTAATCATTTTTTCCTTGTTCTTCGGCTATAATGGATATTCGATTATGGTGATCGATTATATTTGATCTATTACCAATAATATTTGACAAATGTTTACTAATAGCAGGTAATAATATTATTTAATAATTATATTTTTAGTATTTAATAATAAGTAAGAGACTCTTATTCCGCGAATAATAATTATCTCTTTTTTCTTTTGCCCTAATTGAACATTCTCGATTATGGCAATTGATTATATTCAATCTATTACGACTTCTGTCTTTTCTATTACATCCAGCTTAATTCAGCTGTGTAATTTAAGCATTTTCTTTTTCCACCTGACAAATAAAAGATGATTCAGATAACAAATGATTAGATTGCAATTTTTGATTGATATGACCTGAGAAACTCTGTATTCTTCATAGAGGCATGTTGCTAAACGACTAGACAAATATTCTTTAAAAATCTGAGGCCACTCCCACTAGAACGGACACGTCATATTTGAACCAATCACAAGCAGCTCCGCGAGTGGTTTTCCAAACAGAAAATCATTTGATACATTTACATTTTATAATTGCCGGGGAAAACATGGGAAATCAGTTCTGCTTGAAAAAATTTCACCAGATTATCCGCACTTGAAAATTTCGAAGTTTTTTAACAGATAATCCGTGGATTATACGCCGGAAAATACGGTAAAACATTTGGAAATGTAATTTCAGCAACTACTATTTACAGTCAAGAAGCATTCAAATTTTTTCTTGCTGCCTTGTGTATGATCTATAGATTTGTATACATAGGTAGTTTGTTAAAATTTAGTTTAGTCAGGAAATATATCACAGAGAAAAATCCCATTTCCAAATCAGCAATTTCTCTCAATAAGTGGGAATATGCTTGAACATTTTTATACAGTTCTGTATATTACATATGGAATTTGCATTTTTTCCTTTCAAAAGTTAATTAGTATTATTAAGCATTTCAAGAAACTAATTAATACCACAAGTATATGTTAATGTAATGACATCACCTTAAAAAAAAAAAAAAAAAAAAAAAAAAAAAAGAAACAACAACAAAAAAAAAAACATAAATTATGATATTTGCATAATTTTCCATTTTTTACAAGTAAAGCAGCTTTTTTGTCCGCCACTGTATATATCAAGGAAAATATTATAATAATTACACATATAGAATGAATAGGGTGTTTCAAAAATGGCCGGTATATATGAAAAATCAATAAAAATTAAAAGGGCAGCGATAGAAATACACCGTTTTGTTGCAATATGCTTCAGACAACAGTAAATTTTCAGGCAGACAAGCTTTTGAAATTAGTTACAATTTTTAACAACAGATGGCGCTGCAGGCGATTTGAAAGATATAGAAGAAAATGCAGTTTGTGAGTTCACCATTTATGTAAGTCATCTTTCTGCTGTAAGTGTGTGCTGTTCACAGATTGCAAGTTTGCTGTGAAAAATGGTTTATTCCTTAGAACAGAGGATTTTTGACTTGAAAAATAAGGTGTACTGCCACAATCCAGAAACAATTGAACGACTGAAGCAACACATCTCTTCTGCATGTGAAGCCATCCAGCCTGACATGTTTACAAAGGTTTCTGGTAATTTCGTTCAGAGACTATGCCATATTATTGCTGCGCATGGTGGATATGTGGAAAATATTGTACTTTAGATTTTTCCAGACTCCAGCACCATCTGTTGTTGAAAATTGTAACTAATTTTGAAAGCTTGTTTGCTTGAAAATTTACTGTTGTCTCTAATACAACATGAAAAATAATTAGAATGAGCGAAGCGAATCCTCTACTAGGCCACTCAAATTATATTTTGTCGTACACTTTACAAAAAAAAAAAAAAAAAAAAACTATTCAATATTTTAACTTCAAATTAAACACAAAAATAAATTATTATTTGTAGATTTGCACAATATAATTTTTTTACAGTAAAACGTTAAAAAATTTATTATTTTAATTAATTTATTTTACATGCATTTCCAATACGGACACATTTTAGCAAATAAAAAATGAAATACGTATATTTTCAGAAAAAAATATAAATCATGGAGTAAGTAATTATAGCTAGAATCGTGATTAATTTAATAAATAAAATATGTTTTCATTATTCAGCAAAATCGTTTGCACAGATGACATTTAAAAAAAATTGTATTGTGGATTTTTTTTTTATATATAAGGTGGCAACAAAAGAATTTTAAACAAATAAAATTAATTGTTAAATTTGTTATATTAATGAAAAATTAAAAGAATTGTAGCGTGAAGTTGTTGCTTCGATTCAAGCTCTTTATAAATGTACTAAAGCAAAGTTGGCTGATTCAGAAACGACAAATTGACTTTAACCATTTCTTACTGTGTCATTTGGATCTAAAGTAATGTTACGTTCTTATTTGTGGACCGAAAAAGGTTAAGTGAATGGCACTTTAGACTTTGTTGCACCTAATAAAGAAAATCCGAAGCCACCAGACCAGATATTGCGAATAATCATGGATAAATTTGAATACTACAATAATTTAACTTATAAGAATTGGTGTGTACCAATTCGCCCAATAATTAAATTCTGGAAAAATGGATGCATAAATTGCTCAAGGAAAGAATATCTTCTGAAGCTAGCTTTTGCTGTTATAATTCATAAATCCCAAGGTTTAACATTAGATGAAGCAGTTGTAGATATTGAGGCTATATAGACACCAGTTTGCTTAAAAACGTACATAATGTTGTCAAGAGTGAAAATCCTTCAAAATTAAGCATTCAATAGAAATTTTTCTCACGAAAAATTCTACAATATCAAAAATTCTGATACACTAACATGTATATAAACGAAGAAATTAGAAAAAAAAAGTTTTACAGTTAAAAATTCATAGTATCAACGAGAGCATATTTCAAATGTTTTTCCAGAAAATAGGATTTTGACGAAGTAACTTTCTTCAAGCTCTCTTCAAATATATTATTCTAAAATAGCTATCAAAGATTATTTGATGTTAATTACAAAGATTGGAAACATGCATATTTCAAACAACTTTAAAAAACACCAGTGGTTACTGGAAATTGTAAAAACATCTTTAAAAGAGCTTTTAGTTGAAAATTTAAAAATATTTTGTAAAAGTTTGCTTCGAAAATATTTTATTATGCCAGTCTTACATCATAAATAAAAAATTAGAATGCGCCAAAACATAAAATAACGTTTTTGCTTAATAAAGATGCAAAAATAATATTAAAAAATATTTTTACTTTCAAATATCTGTTTTATAAAATAATGCTTCGCAAATCCAAACAAAGCATGGCTTTTGCTAGTTTATATTTTATATTCATCATAGAAATAACAATGTAATATACAAATAAAATGTACTACACAACAATTTTTTAAGAATATTGTCATGGTATTAACAATTAAATTTTTTAAGCATCTCAGTTCAAATCAGGGCTGCGCGGCTATAATAAGATTGAGACAGAGTAGACTGCACTCTCACTTAGTAGCCTCTTGAAATCCCTCTAGATTTCATAATTATTTGATGCTAATTTCATCTATAACATTTTTAATCCAGAAACAACTGTAATCTGGACATTTCGGTATGTTTGTTTGCTTTTATTTTCAATTAAAGATTATAGATGGTGCCATAACAAATATATGAGTGAATTTAAAAAAATGAAGAAACTATCTAATTTACTATTATCTTTTGAATTTTAAAAGAACATTTTGAATTGTATTTGTAATTATATTAGATGTCTTTTTTGATGTTAAGTTGTAAAAATTGAGAATTACTGTTAATTTTTCTATTTTTCTTTCTCTAAAGATAAGAAGTTGGTACCAAAACATCATGAAATTGGATTTTATAATTTCTTTCTTTCTCTTTTTTTTAAAGTATTTAATTTGTGACTTACTTCAATATTTGTAGGTACTATATATTTATTTTTTCTTTTAACACTAACCACCTTATATATCATTATTTTAAATATATTAATGAAACTATACAGTTACTTTTCAATTAATTGTAAGTTTTATGTGTTTATTATTCTTGGGATTTATATTATTTATTGAGTACTTATAAATTAAAAATCATATTTTTTTTAATATGTTTATTTGTTTTTGATAATTTACAATAGATGGCAGCACTGTATAAAATCTATATAATTATTTTTAAAATATATATTTATTTTAGAGCATTTTGAATTAATATATCTCAATTTTGTTTTTATTATTTTAAATTACCAAGTTCCTTGCATTTTTTATTGCTATATTTATGACAGATGTTACCATTATTATTTATATTATATTTAAAAACTTTAATACTTTGTAATAAAATGTGTTATGATGGGGGAACAAGCCCTCTACTTCTGCCTATAATTTTATATCATTAAAGAAAACAGACAAGCTGTGAATTAGCCCCATAAAAAATCTTCAAATTCTTCCTAACTTTGCCAACTAGTTATGGGCCTGTTTTAAGCAAAAAGAAAAAAATAATAATAATATCATTAAAGCGACATATTTTACTTAAATATGATTCTATATATTATTTACTTTTAATAATATCTCGATTTATTAACAAATACAAAAAAATTATTAAAGTTTTTTTTTTTTTCCCCAGATATTAAGACTTTTTCTTGGATATTGAAAAACAATGTAATAATCCAGGGTTGTTAAATACTCAGGTTTTTTTCAGAAAAAAACCCAACCCTTTGTGTTTTTTCAGGGTTTTTGGGGTTTTATCAGGGTTTTTCAGCATTTTTGGGGTTTTATCAGGGTTTTTTGGCATTTTTGGGGTTATGGGAGGTGGTTCAAAATGCTTGAAAAAAAAAAAAAATGTACTTATTACTAAATTTAAAGTAGCTAAAGCTAATTGATTACAAATATATATAAATCAATAACAGTAATCAAATTTATACTTTGCTTTTTTATAAATTGATTGTTAGTAATAATTTATAAAGTAAGTATTTTTTATTATTACTAAATAATGGAATAAGCCAAGTAATTCTACATGTCTACATTAATTAAATTAGGATTCTAAGCATATATGGTATTTTGTTATGAGCTTCTATTGTGTAACATAGAACAGATTACACATCAAAGTATTTTTTTAATGGGAAAAAAATTATGTTACTTACATGTGCTACAGAGATTAACTAACAATTATTTCTTTTAAGAATTGTGATGGTATAATTAGGACATTTGTTTTCTTTTGGGTGGGGGGGGGGGGGGTTATAAACTTTATGAGTGGTGTACTGATAAGAAATATATTACAATATATTATATATGTAATATAAATACATTATATGTGTAATTTAAAGTTGAAATAAAAAAAAAAAAAATAAAATAAAAAAAACCACCCGGGTTTTTTGGGCTGGGCAAAATCATAACAACCCTGTAACAATCTAATATTTTAAAAAAAATCTGCATTTATCAATCTCAACAATTTTGTTAAATTATTATTATTAATAAAAATATATATATACATTTTTATGAATATTGACATAAGTAATCCCTTTTCAAACATGAAAATAAACATTTTTTTTAAATATATATATATAAATTTAAATATGACTGTATTTAATTATTATTAAGTAATATTTCAATTCATTGAATGTTGAAAACAGCAGAGTTATTAAAGAACATTTTTATCATTTTTAAAAAGAATTTAAATATTGAATAGTATAAAAGGATCTATGGAGGAAGAAATTGGGTCCTTAAAAGGACCCTTCACAAAATTTTTAATCTCAAAATAGGACTCTTCACAAAATTTTTCACATAAAAAAGAACCCTTCACAAAATTCTTTCTCTTAAAAATAGGTCTTTTCCAAAGTTTTTTCAGCTTTAAATTAAACCTTTCACAAATTTAATCATTTAAAAACAAAATCTGCCCTGTCACTTTGACATATACAAAGAAAATACAGGTGTTTTACATGCACATTTCTGCTTAAAAAGCATATAAAAAAGAATCTGAATGTAACGATCTTTTAAATTTACAAAATTATGACTAGATTTTTCACAAAAGTAAAAAAAGCTGTTTGTTCACAATTTCAAAAAACAGGACCCCGATAGAAAAGTTTGGATGGACCCCCGGTATAATTGCATACGAAATATTCAGGGCATCACTAGTATTGTATTTTCAAAGATTTACCTGTACCACCACAAAACTGTTTTCTACATCAATCTGTGATAAAGATTCTTTCGCTTGCTGTGGTATATCTCGTTTGTAAAGATTGATTCGTTGCCAAAAACCGGGTGTTAATTTCAGTCTTCTATTTTTACAATCAGCCACTTCTTGTTCCAAAGATTTTGAATTTGAAAATCTACTTTCATCAGAAAACTGAGATGTTCTTGTATAGATAATATATCCAATGCATAGCCACAGAAAAATTATTATACCAGCAAATACCAAAGTCTTTTTACCTAAAAGAGAAAATTTTAAAGAATTAATTCTTGCTTTAAAAATAGTAAATTTTAAAATAGAATAGATGCTGCTTAATGTTATTGGCAGAGGTGGGGAAATACATCATTTTGCTCGCTAGTGGCGAGTGGATTTTCCCACAAGGCGAGTGCATTTTTAGTTTTTGAAAAACTGTAGGCAATAGGCACATTATCAGAAACACTTTTTTAATCTAGATATTTTAACTTTCCAAATTATTGTCATGTAAATATGGTACTAAGTTCTATCTAATATTAATCTTACCTCTGTTATATATATTTCTTAATATTATAGAAAAAAGAATTATGAAAATGCATTGTAGTAATAGTAATTTTATCTGTAATCGCATGCAATTTTGTCACAACTATTTTCAACTGCGTGTGTGTTGCATCTTGCGGGCTGATGAAATAAATCCTTGGCTGGTAAGAATTTGGAAAAATTCCCCACCCCTGGTTATTGGGATCAGTAGGTTTTGAAATCAATAAGCAATATCATTAAATAATAATAATATTAATTATTAGGAAAATTTTAACCAATCCTTAATGAAATAATGATTTTTTTTTTTAAATATAGAAAACATTTACTAGACAAGTTATTGTATAAATTTTTAAGTCTTATTTGATTATGATTCTTCCTTAAAAGGTCAATAATAGATCGTTCATATTTATTTATTTTTGAAAATTGTTTGATTGATGCTACACATCAATTTTTAACTTGTTCCTCAGCTCTTGTAGGTTTTTTTTCAATAAATTTGCTCTTGTTGTTTTTCTGATCGTCATCACTACTTTCTATTTCTTCACATTTAATTTGGAAATGTTCAATTTCTAAAAGTTTTGCATTTAGGGTATGTTATTGGAGGGCTGGTGTGACCATTGGGAAAAGAAGACTGCTGTCCCAATTCTCTGTATACATGATTTTCTATATACTGACCATCTCAGATGATGCATGGTATACATGCATGCAATTATCTCAAATGATGCATGATATACATGCATGCAATTATCTCAAATGATGCATGGTATACATGCATGCAATTATTTGTCAATATATACAGTCAAACTTCCCTTTAATAAAGTACCTATTTAACAAATTTTTCAATTTAATGAAATTTTCTATGGAACCTTGAATATGAATATCATTAAATATGCAAATTAATTTCCATATTATGAAAAATATATTCTATATAATGAAGTTTATTCTATTTTTGTGCACATGCAACATTCTGAGAACTTGCTGTTGCAATAGATGTATGAATTTATTTCAGAAGATTATATGAAAATAAAATAATTTATTTATTTAATCATTTTCATTCATAAGAAAATAATTTTAAAAGTCTTCAATACAATAAGAAGGGAATTCCAGTTTCATGAAAATGTTCCAGATAAATTGTTGGGGGTACTAACTAAAGTGCAAATTTTTTTATGAACAGAGTATTTTTTATTAAAAAAAAAACTGTACATGAAATATTACAGACTTTTTTAACATTAAGGATTTGGAATTGTGAAAGAAAAGAAAAAAAATATGCTATGCTTCAGTTTTTTTTTTTTTTTTTTTTTTTTTTTTTTTTTGGTGCAGTGTTTTCCTCTGGACAAGGGCGCACAGGCATTCAACCAGTAAATTTTTGATCTTCCACCAGTAAATTTTTGAAAAGAAATGTTCCCCTTATTTTTTGGCATTAATTCTGTATCTTTAAGAATTTAAATAAGAAAAAACCTTCTGCTAACATTTACCGGTGGACGTTTCCCCGAAGGCCTGTGCGCCCTTCTCCTGGGTGAAACACTGTTTGTGTGGGTGTGTTTTAGACATTATTTAAATTAAATTTTCTGATGTGTCTACATTGCATTAAAAAAGTTACTGCCTGAATTAAAACATATTTTTTTCAATATTTCCATTTTATATGTATTTCATTATAAAAAATGTCATGAATTTGAGTTGATTTCTACTTAACAAATTTTCTTTATAACAAGATGTTTGAGTGTAACAATGAGACTACATTAAATGGAAGTTTCACTGTATATGCAAGTAAAAAAACAGACAAACTGATACATATGCATTAGAGATTGGCATATGCATTAGAAATCTATAGAAAATTACTTGATCCAATTTTTCAAAAAAACCTCCAAAATTTTTTTTAAGATGGAAAACTGTTAGTATATATTGATTTTAGTCATATATTTAAAAAGATTTTGAATATCATCAATTCTTTGCAAGAAAAACTATTGCGATTCATCAGTTAATCATGGGAACAATCGTGAAATTCTTCAGCCTGCTATGGAAAAAATACAAAATTTGATGAACAGTAGCAGAAAAAAATCCACAGTTTTCACCAAACGATTGCAGGTAAAAAAAAAAAAAAAGCTGTGAAATTTGTCAGTGCATTTTTGGAATATAAATTCACTTAGTGACCTTGGAATCTTTACCAGGGGAGGCTCAAAATGTTTTAGGGGGACTGAGCTCCCATAGCACCCCCTTAGCTATGGCCCTGGACATACCAATTGATTTATTTAGATGATTTCAGACAAAAGAATACTAATAGTTTACATATTTAAATACAGAATTATTAAATTAAACCATAAGTAAGATAATTTTTTTTCCACGATCATTTCAATAAATTCCTGATTTTTTGACGAAATCTTTATTTTTCATGAATCTTTTGACAAAATTTCCTATTTTATCATGAAATCTGTTGTTTTTCTATGATATTTTAATGAAATCTGCCATTTTATCATGATCTTTTGACGAAATCTGCCGTTTTATTGTGATTTTTTTAAAATGAAATTTACCATTTTATTGCGATCTTTTGACGAAATCTGCAGTTTTATCCCAATATTTTGACGATATCTGCCATTTTTGAGAATATTATGACGAAATCTGCTGTTTTTCAGAATTTTTTGACGAAATCTGTCATTTTTCCAGGATTTCTTAATGAAATTTGTTGTTTTTTTTCAAGTTTTTTTTAAATGAAATTTGCTGTTTTTTCAAGACTTTTTTTTTTCAAAAATTGTAGTTTTATTGTAATTTTTGTAATGAAAGGTTCTTTTTTGTAATTTTTAATGAAATTTGCTGGTTTTTCCGCAAATTGCTGGATTTTCATGATTTTTCGACGAAATTTGGCCTTTTTTTTTTTATTTTTTGTCAAAATTTCTCGCTTTTTTGTTATTTTTTGAAGAAATTTGTCATTTTTTTTGCCATTTTTTATAAAATTTTTGAGTTTTTTTGTGAACTTTTGGTGAAATTTACATCTTTTCCCACGATCCTTTGACAAAATTCGGTCTTTTTCCATGACATTTTGATGAATTTACATGTCCCACAAGATGCATAATAGCTATTTTTTTGCATCCCGTCTCAAATTTTTTGCATAATTTACGTGCAATAGCGCATTTGCAGCTTAATATATGTTGGCAGCAAAATTTCGTGAGCCCGAAATTGGAAGAGCACATTTACAACTATATAAAACAGGCATGGTGCTGCACCCTCATCAAAATGCCTAGGTGAAATACTATAAGCAGGGGCGTGCAAAGAAAAAACTGCACATGGGTTTAAAGTGTCATTTTGGCACCCTCCTCCCTTAACTTTTTCTTGTAACAGCCCAAAAATGATGTTGGTAGTATAAATTTGGCGCCCTCTAAATTTCCGCGCCGGAGCAACCATCCCCTTCATCCCCCCTTTTTGCACGGCGCTGACTATAAGTATTTTAAATGTAATTATTAAATTTATTAAAGGACACAATAACCATCAATGATAATGGGAAATTGTAATGAACTTAATACTCTTTATTTAGTCAAAAAAATGTTCATGACTATAACTATAAAATATATGCAAATATTAGATATAGGCTTAAAGAAGAAGAAAAAAGGAAAAAAAAAAAAAAAAAACCCTAAAAATTTACAGTAATTTTAAATAATGAAAGAACAAATAAATTAGTAAAACATTAACAAAATACAAATGGAACGTCGAATTAAAAAGACTTTTTGGAACCAAACACATATACCATGTTTAGTGTCAAGTGAATGTGACATTTTTATCATCATCCATTGTTGGCATTTAGTCTTACAGTTTGGGGACAGTTTTTTGGTCAACAGGATAATCAAGTAGTACCCATAAAGCTCTCTTAGTAAATTACACAGAATGATATAGTTATTTTTCAAGGGTGTATAAAACAGCCTTTCTTCTTGCAATTAGTTAAACGTAATACAAAAAATGAAAATATCGGACACATATGAAAAAAAATATATTCGCTCTTTTTTAAAAAAAAATACCACGATATTTACAAAAACTTATTATAAAGCATTAAAAAGGTTCTAACGATACAAGTAATATATGATTTGTTTTATATACCACAATTATAATGTAAATAAAAAAACTCTCACCAAAAGTCATCATATTGCTATTTACATAAATTTATGATACGCAAAGAGTGAATATAAAACAATTCCAAACTATAACAAGACATCTCCAGTGACATTTCAAGGCGCTAACTAATTGACTAGACGCAAAAAAACACTCGCAAAATCTTTGTTTATATTTACATTTGAATGTTGCCAATAATTCTAGTTAATTTGATTATCATTTAAAATGAAAACGATTTGAAACGAGAATTTGCAGTGTTGTATCCGATAAAACTGTCTTTTTTTCTTTTTATAAAATTTCCCACGCATACATAATGAACTTCTTTTAAATAAAAATAATCAATAAAATGGATTATGAACAAAGATCTTTGATTATGAATGTGCACAGTCAATTAATCAACCAACTCGCGATATCACAACAAATAAAGCGGCGCTTTAAGAAAAAATCACAAAGAAAAGTAGAATTAAATGTTTTTTTGCAGTATAAAGAATAAAAAGAATCTAACAAGTTTATCCCAAAATTTTCCTTTATATTCACTAATCATAAATATCGAAATTTTAATGAAGGATTAGTTTAAAATATTAAAAGTAAGTGTCATTAATTTCAAATAATTATTATTTATTAAACGATTTCTATCATTCATCGCATTTTGTTTATAAATCGTATATTTTTAGAGTTAATTCGTTAAAAGAATTTTTAGATTGCATAATATTCATGTAATAATCCAACAACAGATATTTAGCTGTTAAATATAAACACTAAAAAATAAAATAAAAATGTTTTGATATAAATATTTATTTTTTATTTTTAAAGTGGCACAGATGTCATATACGCACCATATTTGCACGTGTTTTTTTCCTCCGACAATTTGGCGAAAATTTTGTTTTTGAATGTAAGTTACAATTTGCCTGCAATAACAGCACATGATTTTTTATTGCAATATAAAAAAATAACGTGAAAAAATAAAAGAGATATTAGTATATTAAAAAAGGAAATAAAAATAAATAAATGACAGTTAGATATAAATTATTATTGGTATAGTTTATAATAAAAACTAATTTAAAGAATTAAAATAAAAAATAATAGTAAATAAACTTGAATTTAATAAAAAAAAAGGAAATAATGAATAAACAGTCATAAATAATAAACTTAATAAGAAACAAAACAGTAAGTATAATTTTCACAGTAAATCGGAAATATTAATACAGTAAAACCCCGATAATTCGGATTAATTGTGACCAGACCCAATCCAGATTATTGAAAATCTGGATTATCTGGAGCATTAGAAAACTAGTCGTTGGGGGCCAATGTAATACTTACCCATCATGGATATGTATATGAAAATAAAACATGTGAAAACTATTTATGCAATGAATTGCAATTCAATCACTAAAATTTAAATATTGTTAGTATACATAATAATGCTCTATTAATGAATTGCTGATTACTGATATCGACAAATTATATAAAGCGCCAAACTACTCAAGTAGTACCGAACTGCATAAAAGAAACATCCTTATAACTCCAAAAATAATAACTCTATTAACTAACAATTAACTGCATCGGATTAAGTGTCTCATTTCCAATTAAAATATACCTCTGAATTGAAATTTGAATGAAATACAGGGTCATGAAAAATCGAAGAATGTGGAAAACAGGATTACAAATATCTCGGCAACTCATAATCCGATCGACTTTGTTCTATATGCAAAATGTGTGTTATTTTATTGTCTTTTACGTCCATTCCTTAGAACAAAAAATTTCGAAAATTTTTATATACCTTTCATTAGAACGAATTTTTCGAGAGTCCGAAAAAAATACTTCCGCATAATCGAAGTTGCTGATATTAAATAAGGTTCGTCCCATTCTTACATACTAACTACATACAAAATTTAAAGTCTCTATCTCAATTCGTTCGGGAGATAGAGCGTTTACAGACAGACAGACAGACGGACGGCAAAAAATTTTTTCTAAAAATATGTTTTTCGAAATCTCCAGTGTTGAAAACGTGTAAATACGTAAAAAAAAATTTTTCGATTGTCAAAACGATTGCAAGACTTACCCTATACTACGTATGATGGGTAAGTAAAAATGAAATAAAAGAAAACATACTTACAGAAAATCACATTCATGTTAAACATATTGAATATTTATAGTCAGTAAAAATTGTGCAAAAATTAAGTGTGTCACTGAATTACAGGAATGTTGAGGAATGGTGGAATTTGAATTGTATGAGAGACACCAATGAATTTAATTAGTAAATGTGTCTATTAAAATGAACTTCTTGTTTACATAAATTAAAACATGCACCAAAATTACTTGTTTTACCTATTTATTCAGACATTAAACTGTTTCAAGACACACTATAAATTGTTGCAGATCTGTTAAAGGTTTTAAAATATCCACACCTGCTTTTTAATTTTTTAAAGTTTTATAGATTTGCACTAACTTTTAATGTTTTTCAGAATTTTACTGCCTAAATAAATAGGTAAAATAAGTGGTTGATATAATGATGAATTATGAATGATTACATTAAAAAAACTAAACATATAATAACATATAATATTTCTATAATAATATTATAGAAACTTCATATTGCTTTGTGTCTTCTCAGTGCTTGGTGACTGTTTCCAAAAAAAATATGACCTTTTTATAACAAGCAATATTTAAAATTTTCACAGTATTTTTTATTTATGTTTTATGTTTATTTATAAGTCCTAAACCACCACAACTTTGTGGATGACCACAACCTTGGCCATGCACCTATCGGAAGTTTCTATAACTCTTTGGACACTTGTGGTAGCCGGTAGCAGTAGTTCTGATAAAAAAAAATGCCATTGGAAAAAATTAAATTAGTTGAAAGACCAGTGGTATTAGATGGGTTGAATCGTTTGATATGTTTGACTGCATAAACATTAATAAATGTTAAATGAAAATAAATAATTGTACTGTAATTAAATCGACTTTTTAATATCTTCTTTGATGCTTTAAGAATTCTGTTCTCTCTTTTAGATTATCACTGATAAAGTAAAATGACGTAAAATATAAAAGATACAGAGAGCTCTTCTAAATTTTCATCTGGTGCCAAAGAAAAAAATCCAAACAATCCTGTAAGGTATCTTGGGAGGAAAATCCATTATTTAAAACATGGCTTTGTAGAAATCCTGACAATGAAAATCTTGCATATTGTAAGTTTTGTAAGCAATTAAACCAAAAAAATCAAATATTGTACAACTCGTGAAAACTACTTTAGACATTAATGTGAAAACTACAAGTATGCCTGCCAAAAAACGAGAAATTTCAACTGAAGTCAAAAAAGCTGAAATTAAATTATGTGCTGCGATTGTTGAGCACAGTATTCCTTTTCAAGTAATGGATCATATTTTGTTGGTCATCCAGTCCACTTTTCATGATTCTGAAATCAAAAAATGATTCTGGTGCAAAAGAACAAAATCTGCAAGATTGATATATGATGTCATGGCTCCAGAACTTCGAAAAGACATGTTAAGTGAAATAAGACACATGTCGGCGTTTAGTCTGATTATTGATGAATCAATGGATATCACTGCTTCATCACATCTAGTACTTGTTATAAAATGTTCCAGTGAGAAAGCCAAAACAAAACCTGTGCACGATTTTTAGCTTTTCTTGAAGCTAAGTCTGATAAAGCCAGGGATGTAGTGGAGTGTATACGGAGATATATGCTGTATACATTCTGGATATTTTACAGGAGCACCATATACCTTCTGTTTCTCAAGAAAGATATAGTAAATACACTCTCTAGGGTACAATCTATAATAAATACACACTATAGTAAATACTACTCTCTGTCTTGAGCATCTGCTTACAACGTACACCTTCTGTATTTTTTATGACTACAATATTGAGTAAAAGTACTAACTTGTTTAATGCTATTGATCAAGAATTTCAAGCATGTAACATAGAAAGGAAAAATTTGACAGGATTTCCGGCAAATACCACTAATACAATGTATGGAGACAAAAATAGTGTAGGCAAATACCCAGAAGCAGAATCAGCGCAACGCTGCGACATACGATGCAGACTTTTGAGAGAACGTCTGCAGACTATTTTGAAACTGCAGGCATGCCATGGACGCGCTATACCGCAAAAAATCTTCGATAGAACGCAGAAACATTGCTCTTACGCATGCCGTGGAACGTGTAATTTCGTGCAAAGATCGCAAAAAATGAGGACTTTTGTTAAAGAATCGGGAAGTATCAACTATTTTCCAGCAAATTTTGTGAAAAGATTCTCGAAAAAATGGCTAACTTCGTCACAAAATCTCGAAAAAAAGGCAGATTTCCTCAAAACATCATGAAAAAACAACAAATTTTGTTAAAAAATCAGCAAATTTTGTAAAAAAAAAAATGCAACAAAACTGGCAAATATCGTCAAAAAATCGCTATAAAACGACAGATTTCGGCAAACTATTGCGAAAAATTGGCTAATTTCGTCCAGAAATATGCAAAAAAAGCAGGGTTTGAAAAAACCCGGGTTTTTTTGAAAAAGCCCAACCCACTGGGCCCAGTAGTCTAAAACCCGGGTTTTTTCGGGCTTTTTCGAAAAAACCCGGGTTTTTTCGGGTTTTATCAAAATGTTTTAGAGACCTCTTCACATTTCTAATTTTCACATGCATAGTACCTAAATTTTTCATTTATCAGTGGAACAAAGGTATAATTTTGCATTAAGTATAGATTAACAATAAAAATAAATATATAAAAAGAAAATATAAATATATTTAAAAAGATTATTTTGTATCTCATAGAACTAGATTACTGGAGGAATGATATATTAAATCAAGTGCAACTGAATTTTTTTATATAAATCTTAAGTTAAACAGACTAATTTATACAATTTCTTTAATTTACTTCAATAGAAATCAGTTTAAAGTAGCAACATTTATGTAAATATTTTTATTTTTGTGAAGAAAAAAATAGAATTCACATATATGTATGCATATATATATATATTTACTACAATTTAAACAACATTTATATTGCAATAGTATTAAATTGGATTATCTAAAAGTCAATGTCAGTCATATGTATAAAGTTAGATCGTAAATGGCAATACACTTTTACTAGTTTAGTTTTGCTTTTGTATGCCATCTGTAAGCAATCTTTTAAAGTATCTGGATACATTTTATATTAGATTTTATTAGGGTTTTTGGATATTATCAAGGTTATTTATGTTAAAGAAATATGGTTCAGAATGTTTGAAAACAAGGTACTTATACTACTAAATACAATTTAAAATAACTAATTGATTACAAAAAGTTTATGAGGTTAAAGGTTAAAAGGTTATGACAATAATAAACATTATAATTTGCTTTTACAAAAATTAATAATTAGTAATAATTTTAACAATGAAATTATTAAAGTACTATACTAAAACTTTTTCACTCTTTTTGTTACAACAAGATTCCCAGCAAAACATGACTGGCAAATTTCTTGACTTTCTATGACCAAATCTCAAAAAATTCCCTGACTTTCCCAAACCAAATCTAGAAAAATTCTCTGACCAAACGAGCATACAGCAAAATTTTATACTTATTTTCACAATCTTTTGCCAAAATTAGCAATGTTTTTCTGCAATCATACTTCAATCTTTTTTTTTTTTTTTTTTCCCAACTGTGATGAATTTTGTGTCATTTTTCATTTTTTCACTCAAATGTTTTCCATGACTTTTTTAGAAATTATTTGTAAATTCCCTGACTTTTCCTGTATATTTTGAGATTTTCCTGACTTTCCATGATGCTGGGAACCATTATAATCTGTCACCATTTTTGTGTTGAAAATTACTGTATAAACTTTCATTGAATTTCAAGAATAAGGAACTGATAAAGAGTAGCTTTACTTGCCAGGGAGGGTATTCTTTTCGGTTGAAAATATTGGAACAGTTGTATAATACCATTTCAATTGTACAACTCAAATTTACTTTTGACCTACAAAAACAATCACCCATCCCATTTCATCAAACTATTGAATCATTCGAGAACTTTCTGTAGGTAGTTAATTTCACTAGTATCACCTTTTGGAGCTATTGTGAAAATTCCTGTAATGACCCTGTGTGCTGTACACGGGGTGTATCAATGTGCCCCAGTTCCCCCTACATTAAGATTTAAAGCCCTTGGGTGCATTTTAAAATATATAGCCATGAAAATCTTCCTTATTTACAAACTAATTTATTTTATGGTCATTTTATCAATACTTAGAAATTCTTTTAAATATGGTTAGTTTGAAATATATTTAAATTGGCATTTATCTTTCCATTCTCATATCTTAGATTAAATAATGATACAGTTGTAAAAACATGAGAAAATTTGAAAAAACCCACAAATGGGTTTTTGATGGGTTTTTTCAAGTGGGCCCGCCCGAAAAAACCCGGGCGGGTTTTTTCGGGCTGGGCCCACTTTGGCGAACCCTGAAAAAGTGCAAATTTTGTCATAAAATCTCGAAAAAAAGGTCAATTTCCTTAAAGCATCACAAAAAACCATAAATTTTCTCAAGAAATATGTGAAAAAACGGCAAATTTTGTCATAAAATATGCAAAAAAACAACAAATTTTGTCAAAAAATTGCAAGTTTTTCTTCTCGCTGGAGCCCATATAATCTAGCAAACGCTGAAAAGAAAGCTTGTGTTGATTGGTGCAATGAAATGTTAAACAAATACATCAAAGGTTCATTAAAAGTTGTGCATAAC
>CAXHSM010000761.1:0-13000 GCA_964019185.1 Maratus speculifer
TGATCTTATTATGGTTCCGTTTTTACTTTTTAAGTACGGAACCCTAAAAATGCAAGTATTCAAAAAGTGGACCATTTGGGAGCCCTGTCATCCGTACTAACTCTACAGAAAATTAATGTGTACAATTTATACCGGCATCAACCCCATAACAATGATAGCTCCTATTAAATGTTACGCACAAAATAGGGTTTGAGAGTCATCTAATTTATTAATATTGTACCAACTTTCTTTTTTATGACAACATTCTCTTTTGACACTAGATTTTTTTTTATTCTTTTTATTTTATAAAATAAACCTAGAAAAGTAAACATTTTTATCTATCATTTCTTAAAATATAATAAATGGAGTTATTAAAGAAAATAATTTAAAGATTTATCCATAAATTTAAAAGAATAAAATTGAGATCTTACAGGTATTCCTGACTATATTTTAGCTATTGGACAATATTACACTACTGAAAATTCCCTAAATTATCCATCTATATTATAAAGGACAAATATGTCTGTGTGTAACCCTGACGTCATTTTCATGTTGACCACACCATTCATGACAAATTTTAGCTCTGTAGAATGTTACATTACTAAAAGGTTATGAGTTATCTATCTATATTATAAAAAAACAAACGCGTCCCTGCATAACCTTGACGTCATTTTGATGTTGACCACACCGCTCATGACTATATTTTGGCTTTAGGACATGTTGCATTACCAAAAAGTACTGAGTTATCTATCTATATTATAAAAGACAAACGTGTCCGTGAATGACGTCATTTTGATATTGACCAAACCATTCATTGACTACATTTTGAATATGGGGCATATTACATTACTAAAACGTCCTGAGTTATCTATCGATACTATAAAGGACAAACGTGTCCTTGCATAATCCTGACGTCATTTTGATGTTGACCACACCATTCATTACTATATTTTGGCTCTGGGGCATAATACATTTCTAAAACGTCCTGAGTTATCTATCTATATTATTAAGGACAAACATGTCCGTGCTTAACCCTGACGTCATTTTGATGTTAACGCCAGAAGACTATTAAATTTCACTTTTATAGCAATTCTAATATCACATATTTTCAAATCTTAACCCGCGAGAACTCGCGCATGAGATTTTCTTTCTCCATCGTACCCTTTTTAAGACTTTTTTTCATTTTAATAAAATTTCAAAAAGTGATTTCGATCATTTTACCTCTTTTTTGAATAAAAATACAAAGCCAAACAAAAAATTTGATATTAAGTGACTGTAAAGTAAAAGAAAAGAATTGGGCATCGTGAGAGAAATTCTCATAGCGAGTTCTCCCTGGTTAACCCATTAACGCCCGAATTATTTTCTTTGCTAAAATTTAAATTTTGTATTTCCCACCACTTTTAAAATCAAATTAACTTTTATCTAAATTAATCGAGGATTCTGTCTCGTGAAAGAAGGTATATATTAATCTTCCTTTTTACTGGTGGGAAAGCCGCTTTCTTGCTGTTTTTGTAACCGTCCTCAAACGAGGACGCTGGGCGTTAATGGGTTAAACACTCGAACAGAGAAAAAAATGTACTTACAAAAACAATTTGTTTAAAAAATATACTGGAATTTGTTTGAAAACTGCATTGCAATTTATTCATTTGAATCGTTTTAAAATAATTCTGAAACATGAATTTTTTTTTATCCGTTTCGATCACGAACAGACGATCGCGAAAGATAAATATGTTTGCAGTTAAGTTAATATAAATAGTTCAGCATTTGTTTCCGGATGACATTCCATAAAGAAGTTAAAATTTCATCAATAAAATAAAATAAAATAATACTTTATAAGTATAATAGAAATTAAATAGTCAGGTAATCGAACTACGTTTTTAAAAAAACTGAAATGATCAGAATTATAAAGGATTGCTTTAAGTCGCGAAATCTTTGAGCATTTCTTCGGCTAATAACGTTTTTAATATTTCTCAAACTTCATTTGAATGCAAAATCGATGCTTTTTAAATGAAAATGCTTCTTCTGTCTTTAGTAGGCAATCAAACATATATATAGAGAGAAGAAGGTCGAAATACCGGCTGCCAGGTGATCTGAGATCTGAACGCTTGATAAATAAGGATACATTTCTGATTATAAGTACGTGAAGAAAAACTTTTACTTATTTTCAGATGAATTTGTTTGCAAACTTTAGTGTCATTCAATCATTTTAGCATTTTGCGGTCAGAAGTACACTGTAAAAAATGTCAGATGTTTCTGAGTGTGTAAAAATGTACTGTAATCAAAAACGAAAATATCCTGTGACCTCTTCTAACTCACCCAAGGTTTCGAAAACCGTTCCTTTACCTTTAAAAATTTCAGGAAACTATTTGTTTTCGAAATTTAAAGAATAATTTATAAAAATTAATTTTTATTAGCTGCCCGTCCTTTTCGGAAACGTTTCTAAGTAACTTTTACAGTGCAATAATCACTTTTCTCAAATCAAAATATCGCTTTTTCGGATACTGCCAATTCATACGAAATTTTTTTATATTCAGAGAACATGTTTAATAGACAAACATGCAATATTAACAGTATTAACATTAATATGAAAATTAACAATGTTTTGCTACAATTGCATGCACAAAATCAGTTATGCAGCTGAAAATGTTTAGTTGAGAATTGGTAGTATCCGAAAAAGTGATATTTTGATTTGAGAAAAGTGATTATTGTACTGTAAAAGCTACTTAGAAACGTTTCCGAAAAAAACGGGCAGCTAAAAAAAATTAATTTTTATAAATTCTTCTTTAAATTTCGAAAACAAATAGTTTTCTGAAAATTTTAAAGGTAAAGGAACGGTTTTCGAAACCTTAGGTGAGTTAGAAGAGGTCACAGCATATTTTCGTTTTTGATTACAGTACATTTTTATACATTCAGAAACATCTCACATTTTTTACAGTGTACTTTGCCCCTGTAAGGGTTATGAACTTAAAAAAGGTACAAGTAAAAAACTCAAAAAGCTTTTTGAGATAACTTTATTTATTTTTTATTTTATTTTATTTTATTTTCAAAAAGAATTGAAAGATATATTGTCTGATTGCGGGCTGACCCTGATTGCCGGAAATGCATGGGAAACATAAACACCCCTTTAAATTTCCAGACAGGACCCAAAATGACTGAAAAATGGGGCTAACATTACTTTACACTCCATTTTTTCTTTTAGCTTACCAAGTGCAAGAGGAAACATACAACAGTTCGGGAAACTCCTCTTATCTGAGCGGAAAATCTAGACGGGATCAGTAGGCTTTTAACTACATGGCATCTTGATTTCCTGATTACAAACCAAGAAATTGAACATACAGTGAAACCTCCATGCGCGACCCCTTCCCTCAACGACCATTTTTTTATGGGACGAAATTTATTCCCATGGGCTGAATACTAATTTTACATCCATTCAAAGACCATCCCAGTTGAACTCAATCCACGAGCGATCAATTTCTTCGAAGAAAATGAAACAAATTCCGTTTATTCCTGATCGCTTGAAAAAGATTTTTTTTTTTTTCAGAAAAATAATTCCGGAGAGCACATTATTTATAAAAACTTCTAAGCTAAGTTTAGATTTTATTTTTATTCCGGTAATTTTTAACTGTTTAAACGCCTTTGTGCCGATTTAGACAACGAATTTAACTCTGATGACAAATTAAGAATGACGGCCAATAAACTCCGCTGCCCTATTCTGTCAGGAAACTCTCAAAGAAATAAAAAAAAATAATGGAACCCTTAATATTTGTTCCTGTAAAAAAAAAAAAAAAAAAAAAAAAAAAAAATGGAAATTGCACATTAAGCGTAGTAAATGAAGTGCGTTCGTACTATACCGAAATTCTAAAAATATTCAGATCTTGGTGTAATAATATCCAGTACTTCGATACTGTATAGCAGCCAAAGTCTTTTGTGTGTTCATACTATATCTTTTGTGTGTAAATACTATCTGCTTTCTATTACACAGGATAACTTTTTGTAAACTTCAGCAACGCATATCAATGATAGTTTGATATTAGTAAAACGCGCTCCAAACAATGTTTCCCTTTTTACTGTTATGTAATGGAATACTGCTATATACAGTATTCCATAATACCTTGTAAATTAATAACAAATATTTTTTGCGTCACGGATTGTACAGAATGTGCATTTTAGTATATACTTCATAGATGCATACTATTTTATTATGTTCGAAAGAGTGTAACATCATTAAAATGCATTTGAAACAATTTTTTCCATTGCCGTAATATAACGGAATAATTTTGAGTGTCCCTGTAATTAAACTATGCATCCGATTTTCATAAACTTTGAAATGACTATACATAATTATGCAACAAGTATATATTTTAAATTTCAGAAGATTCAGTTGGGTAGTTTTTGCTCTGTTATATGCAGGCGGACGGATAGACGGATGGACAGATTGAACGACGATTATGGGTCTACGTATTTACGTAATTACGAATCACCTAAAAAATTGCATTGATTTACTGAATTTTGAAAGGACTTGGAAATAAAAAATATAAAAGATAAAATCGTAAATTTTAAAGCAAGTGTCAATGTATTCACTTTTTAAAGTTTGCAGTAATTAACCCTTTAAGACCCGAAATATTTTCATCATTAAATATTATATTCCTCTGGTTATTAACCCTATACTAACCCTAATGACACCTAAAAAAATGATTAAAAAAATTTTCTCGCCCCCCTAGAGTGGGAAGAGTACCCGCACGAACGTGCGGGTTGGGCTTTTTCTGTGAAAGTTGCACCTGCACGATTGTGCGGGTTGTGCTTTTTCCTCTGAAATCATTACTTATTACATGTTAAGATTTATACATTTTCTGGCTCTAAATGAATAGAAGAGAGAAACTTAACCAAAAAAATTTTTAAAAATATGGTAATTATTGATGTATTATTTTTTATTTTATGGATTCGTTACTTTTTTACAGTGATAATCTTTAAAACATTTTTTTTTGACATACACAAATAAACGTTGCATTTTTCACAACGTGTTTTTGAACTTTTTTCGCAGTTTTCAAACCTGCACTTGCGAAGACTTGAAATGTCATCAACACATGGGAAATGATTCGCTCTAAAGCCTAAAAAAGAAGGAAAAAAATAATATTGGAGAAGTACTTATCGACTTAAAAAAATATTTTAATTAATTTAAGAATGTTTGTTATTCTTTTAAAGTTTTTATTTATTATATCGATTTAATTTCTTCTATAAGTCTATAACTTTTTTTTGTTACAATTTAAGAAATGAAAAACATACTTGCAGTTGCGTGAAATCTAAAGTTCCAGGATGAGGTACAGAAATGAACTTTTTAACAGTCCACTTGTATTCCTTTTTTTCTTTTTTCATTCTTTTAGTATTTTCCGAAAACGCCTTGGAGGTAGAACTTTGGAAGATGAATTCAAGAGACTTTGAAGAGGAAGAATGATCCAAAACTGTCATCTTTTCTTCATCGAGCTCATCTGAATTTGACTGTCCTTCTAATAAATCTGCTTGAAATGTTTTGTCCGTAACATCGTCATCATCCGAGTGATCACTAAACTCAGAATCTGATTTATTCATCAATTAAAATATTTCTTTTTGAGTGAGAATTCTTTAGACATCTGAAAAATATTTTATTTTGCTTTATTAAAAGTTGACAAAGTACTGCATAAAAAATTAGAAAAAGTATTTGAAAATTTTATTAATTAAAAAGAAAAAAAGTAAAAATTATTTTAAAAAAAGGTGGGTTATCTATGACAACACCCAAGAAAATAATATAGTATTAATTATGTAACAGCATAGCATACTTCGTTTTATTTTGGTTGTCATCAAAATTGTTGAAAAAGAAATCAAAATGAACATTGAAAAACACTTACCTTTACTGTAGCACTGACTAACGTAACGCCCAAGTTGCACGATCGTGCGGGTGACGAAATCTTGAGTCCTAAGAGCAAAATAAATAGTCTATAATTAATGTTTTTTATTATATTATACTTATTTAGACATTAAAGCAAAAATATTTATCCAAGCAATTAAAAATATATTGATAATTACCTTTTTACGACAGATAAAATGATGAGCTATATCCGTTGTATTTGTAAACAAAGTTAGACATGCCACCTGAAAGTAAAACATGGACTACTACCGCAATCTGTTGATAAAAAAAGATACTTTACTCTTTCTGCTAACCGGAACAATCGTTCAATTTGTGTTTATATTACATACGACTGTTTCAGAAGCAAAAATTTAAATGTATGTCTAACCCGCACGATCGTGCGAGCTGGGTCTTAAAGGGTTAACTTATGTAATTAATTTTTATTTTGATACCTAAATTTTTATAAGGTGGTGTGGGGTAATAACGCCAGGCGGGGTAATAACGCCAAGTGCTAATATTTTGCATAATTATGAAATAATCCGGTAAATGACACCCATGTGCTCTGCGCAGAAGGGTTTTGAGTCATATAAATCCCAAAAAACAGCTTCAAGTTATTTTGTTTCATTTTTAGGTATTATTGTTTTTACAAGCAACTAAAATTAACGCTTGATCTAAAATTTGCGAGATACGTTTTGCAATGTGAAGACTATTTTTTTTTATCCGGAAATACTTTGTTAATTACATAAAATTGTAGTACATTTCATGGACTTTCAAAATATTGTTGAAGATTTTGGATATCTTCTCGAGATAATTTGTAATTTAAAATGTACAGCGCAATAACTATAACGGGGTAATAACGCCAATCCTTGGCATTAATATCCCGGTTGATTTCCTACAATGGCCGAGCTACATCCTAAATGCTAATTCAAATAAACACAGTTAAAACTGTGCAATGTTTCTAATAATTCTATTTAAACGGTCCTTTTTAAGCAAAAAGAAGCTCACAGTCTGATATTCTTTTGCCTCATCCTCCCCCCCACACCACACCTTTATTTTTCTTACACTTTCACAAAAAATTGAACATTTTCAATAGCTTAGAATGCAATTTGTCAATTTCTAAGTTTGTAAAGTTTGTATTTTTAGAATTGGGCAATCTACATACAATTATTCCATCTTATTTCATAGTTTTGTTTGCATGGCGTTATTACCCATATAGGTGGGTAATAACGCCAAATAGCATTGGTCAGGAAATCATGCCATTACGTTTTATGAATACATATCTGTTAAATTATTTTTTTTATATAGATAGTCAATGAGTTGCTGTATCGAATCATATATTTGTTTGAAAAATACAAACTAAAACTGAGCCGTGAAAATTTGTCGAACCTTAACGTGGCGCTATTACCCCAGGGTACCTTATTTTTTCCTAATGTGAAAAAATAATTTTCGTAACGTTAATTGTTGCTTTTCTTCAACAATTATAATCTAGATTTAAACATAACCTCCATTAAGATACCAATTCTCGGAGTGACCAATTCCTATTGGAACAGAACGTGGTCACTTTAGAAAGGTTTTACTGTAAACCGATTGTATATATTACAAATTTGTAGAATTTTTATATAGGCAACATAAAAAAAATGTATGCTTAATGAAATGGGAATTCTTTTAAGCCACCCGTGGAAGTGTATGTTATATCATAAATAAATTTTCCATGAAAGTGAAGCCGAATTAAAAAAAAAAAAAAAAAAAAAATACCGTTGAAAAAGGGGCCTCGAAAAAGGTGCTGTGACTCACCCAAAGGTTAATCAGGCCCTACTTGAAAGTCCCATAAATGGAAATCCGAATGTATTGCACCCACTTTACTTTCTTTATGACCGGCATTCACTGTACTTTTTTGATTTTTGCTTTTCAGATAAGAAATAGTTACAACTGGAACGTAACACATGTGCTTCCTTTCTTGTTTAATTCCGATAGTAAGCATTACTGTAAGTACCTTGTTGAAACCCCTGCAAGATGCGCTATTCACTAAAGCAATAACTGTCAAACACACCATGCGAATGATTCCATATCTTTTAGAAGGGAAGCAAATCGTTTTTGAATTGATTATGAATAAACCGTCTCTATTCGTTCATCTTCCGAGGATTTCTACTTCTGAATGAGGCGTTACAGAACATGAGCTGTCAACAAAGCTCTCTGTTGGCAAGGCCCGACTTAGACAGTAGAGGCCGTGGGGCAACACTATTAGGGGAGGGGGGGCTTCTATCTTAATTTTTTTGTAAATTATACTGAAGTGACTAAAACAAAAAATCATAACTATTGTATGTGTACATAAATTTCATACTATGTACTATTAACATCTATATACATAATAACAGAAGAAGGATAACTTTAAGAAACTATAGAATTCAATTTTTTTTTCGGTTACAGGAATATAAGGATAAATGTGAGGCCTTAAGGGGGCATGGAGTACGGAAACAAAAGGTGTAGGAATAGAAAGCCCCTTAAAAGTAAAAAAAAAAATTTTTTTTGGTCACTTTTAGTCATTTTTTATCATTTGATACTCCTTTAACAAAAAACTTATATCTGTCCCCCCTCAAGGTGGGGGGTCCGGGGAAATTGCTCCGCATGCCCCTGCTTTAGTCAGGCCCTGTCTATTGGTGATCTGTAAATATTAAAAAAAGTCCTTCCGGCTAGTGCCGGGAGGAAGAGGGGTAGCTTTCATATTCCTTATTTATTTATTTTATATCAAGTTATATTATTTAAACATACGAAACTCAAATTAGTGGAATCCGATTATGTACGATTCAACAGTAGTTTTTATCAATACGGAATATTAATGGGAATTTTTAGAAATTAGTCATTTTTTATTCAAGCTAGTTTTATGTAAAGCGATTTATAAGGTCCATCAAATTCCGAGATGTTATAAAGTGCCTGACATTTTAAAATAACATGACGGTGGAAACTAAAATAACGAGTTTAGTTGAAATCTAAATTCATGTGCGCATGCACACTCACATCGATATCGGTTGATATATATGAGTGCTGTTGCAGCCAAATTGATTTTTAAAAATAACACCTACATTAGGAATTCAAACTGCTATATCTCAGCCGTTTTTGAAGGTAAAACAAAAAATACTGTAGAATCCATGCATCAACATCTATCACTTCTGAAAAAAACCTTTTTTCAATCTCTATTTTTTTTCTTTGTATATCGTAAATTTAAAAGTTTTTTGAGAACTTTAAATGGCTGCTATTTTGGATCAAGATGGCGGATGAATTTAGCCAACGAATTCGGTTAAGACATAGGTATTAACTATGTGCACACCAAGTTACATCCAAACTGGTTCATAAATATGTGTATTATCGCAAGACAAAAATCAAATCATGGTGTTAAAAAAAAAAAAAATGTTAAGGTTGGCTACAAAATTGTTATCAAAATGTTAGCTACACTAGAAATTAAAAGTGCTATAGCTCAGTCATTTTTTAAGATATAGACGAATCAAAATATGCTCCGACATCTTTGTATCAAAATCAAACACATAATTTTTTTTCGAATTGTTTGTACCTCGCATTTTAAGTTTAAAATTAAAAAAAATTAAATGGCTGCCATTTTGGGACAAGATGGCGGATGAAATTGGCCAACGAACTCAGTTGAGACGTTGGTATTAACTATGTACACACCAAGTTACATACAAATCTGTTAATAAATATGCAAATTATCGCGTGACAAAAATCAGACCGTTTCAAAATGTCAACCGCACTAGAAATTTAAAGTGATTCAATTCAGCCCTTTTTAACACATTCCAAGAAAGTTAAACAGTGTTTATGCTTTCGGTTTGTTTGGCCGTCTGTTTGCGCTCTAACTCTCGTAAATGTAATGGGATTGCCATGAATTATTTAACATGGTATTAACATTTACCCTAGCACGAGCCGTATTGAAAACGAAGTTTCTACCGTGAGTTAGTTTAATTACAGGTATAGTCAAAACTTTTCCGTTACATTACGGTCTATGGGAAAAAATCGTTTCAAATGAATTTTAAAGCTGTTACACACTGTCAAACATATTCAAATTTAAATGGATTTTCGAAGTGCACTAAAATATGCATTATGTAAAATATACAGTGAAAATAATAATTATATACTATTCGGATAGAATATGCTATTATGTAATAGTATATTCTATCCGAAGTATTGTATATTATCGATGATGGCTGACGAATTGATGAAATGCATTTTTAATTATAATATATGCTTGTAAGTTTCACCAAATGTGTGCATATTGTATATAGATAGATATATAGATAGGTGCGTTTGTAATTATGTAAATATAGTCGTCGTTCAACCCATCCGTCTCTCTGCATATAACAACGAAAAAACTACCCAACCGAATCGTTTGAAATTTAAAATATAGAATTATTAAATGATTTAGTCGAGTAATTTGAAATTTTGTAAAAATCGGATGTATAGTTCAATTACAGGGACAATCAAAAACATTCCGTTACTTACTGTCAATGGAAAAAAAAACAGCTTTAAGTGCATTTTAATGATGTTGCACTTTTTTGAACATAATACAATTCATTTTCATCTATGAAATATATGCTAAAATATACATTCTGTACAATCTGTGGTGCAAAGAATATTTTTTATAAATATACAGAGCGCCACAAAATTATTCTATTACATAATGAAAGAAACATTGTTTTTTTTCGGGGGGGGGGAGGAGGTTAATTAGATCAAACTATTTCATATTTTATGAATTTGACATACATTACTGAGGTTTACTAGAAGTTAATTCTTGTATAACAGAAAGCATTTAGCATTTACAGGCGAATACAAAAGGCTTCGGATGATGTATTGTATCCGAAGTGCTATATATTTTAAAAGTTTCGTTATAGTACGAACGCACCTCATTTGCTATGTCTGACTTGTTAGTTTAAGTCTCATTTCATCCTACAGAAATGTAATGATGAAATTTAGTCAAAATGTGGCTTAAAATAGTATTTTTTCTATTATTCCTAAAAGTATGATTTCTTCTAATAAAAAATAGACATACGAATATCACTTGGCATTTGTTAACTATTATGCGAGCAAAGGAGCAGGGTTTGCTTGTACTAAATAAATTCAATAAACTTATAATGTAAAACTTGTGAAAGTGGAACAAGAACCTCTCGGAACTAAAACAAAATTCCAATTAAGCGCGTATGATTAATTATGTAGTATTTCTATCATAGAAGCAATGAAATCTTTACTTTTAAAACAGAATACAGTTATAAAGTTTCGTTTACACAGAGTTTACTAAATAAAGCACAGCAAAATTTGTGAATATAGAATGAGAGTAATTTGGAAACAAAAAAATTCAATTTTAGATAGGTGCTTGCTCAGACATGTACATTTGTAAGATATTCCTTTGGAATGGCATATTAAACTTTTCCGTCATAGACAGGTTCTATCCATTCTGTCTTAACAGGCTTTACTGTGTTAAGTTTCACTCAGTGCATTCTAACGGACGGAATGATACTCTGTAAAATAAATTTAGAAGAATTTCAGAATCAAGAAACTTTTTGACTTTGCATAATAAACAATGGCTACGAGGGACAGGTATTGGAATCATTTGGGACGTCCCGCATAAATCGGGACACCTGGCATCCTTAATAACCTACCACTCGCCTTCGATTGAATTTACACTCGCCTAATTCCTTTCATTATGATCAAGAAACCAAACTAAATCTATATGCATTAATACGTATTTCGTGCTCGTGAATATTTAGTCTGTTTTTGAAAAAAAAAAGTTTTATATTTGTACAGTTTTTCTTATGATTAGCTGTTGTGAGCTATATATTGAAAAACCTTTTGCCATTGAAAAGTATACTTTGGTTTCTTTTAGTTGCGTTCATGATTATAAAAATACGAAGTATCCACAGTCTGGTCCGTCCGTCTATCTGCCCGAATAAAACAGATCAAAAACTACTCAACTGAATGGTTTAAAATTTAATGTATGTAATCTTTGGAGAATTTTGGTGAGTCATTTCAAATTTTATGAACATCGAATCAAAACTTAAAAAAAGTAATAATAAAACTTTTCTTCATTCTATTAACTCTTATCATACCTAATTAATTCAATTAAATCCCATGGTAGCTAATGATATTAGGTTGCTATACTGATTATTCTATTAAATATTATCAAACGTAATTAACTGAATGAAATTTCTTCATAGGTAAAGATTTTAGGTTGCCGTGATGATTGCATTCTAGATGTGATAGAGTCATTATTTCCGTATGACTGAATTTAATATATAAAATGGTAATAAATTTTACATTCATGCATTTTTGCTTAAGAGTGCACAAAAATCTGAGTATTTATAAAACTACTAGCGGCATTCTCCCGCTACGTTGGTCGGTTTCTTTAAAAGAATTTTGAATCAAACGAAATGCCTCTAGTAAAGATTAAAAAAAACCCTTAATACCTAATTAAACAGCCATAATTATTGCCTTATTCATATAATCGCACATTATCCGGTTCGAAATCGATTTTGACGACAACTTAGACACAATAACTCTAAAATCCCTATGTTTAACTATTTTTTAGCAGATTTGCTATCTTGAATTTCGCGCTTCTACCTAAACTGCTGCAGAGATATGGCGAAATGTTCTAAAAGTACGACCACCCCATTAAATTACCTTGGGTGGAAATTTCTAAAATATATTAAATACATGTTTTAGTTTATTTTAGTAGATTAACTATTCTAAATTCATGCCTATATCTAAAACTGCTGTTGAAGTATGGTGGAATGACCTAAAATTTTCGTACCTCCCGTTAATCTTTTTTGGAGGGCATAGAGGATTTTTAAAATAGATGAAATAAATGTTTAATATTTTTTTAAAAGGTTTGTTATCGTGAACCTCACGTTTCTGCTTAAAGTTGCTGCCGGGATATGGCTAGTGATGGTCGAATCTCGAAAATTTACCAATCGAAAAAAAAAAAAAAAAAAAAAAAAATCATCATCGTAAAAAACACTATCGATACAGACATCGATTACTTCCGGGAATCTACAACCGAGAAGTTTTGCAATCCTTAAAAAAAATCATTGTTTTTACATGCTTATGAAAACGATTTTAGTAAATACATTGAAACTAAAAACA
>CAXHSM010000762.1:0-70000 GCA_964019185.1 Maratus speculifer
CTTCCAGATTTTACCATACCAACCTGCAAAGCTAAGCTCGCTTTATACTAATTTATTTTAAAGATAAAACAAAAACCAAAAATCATTATTAAATTTAAAAATATATATATCATCTGCACGGTCGTTTGATATATACAGTAAAACCTCTAAATACAGGACTCCTCTGAATTGTAGAATTTGTTGGATAATTAGAGAAGTCTGCTATTCAGAGATGAAAGCCCAGTAGCAGAAAATTCTCCAAGTGTCTGTCACTTTTGTAAGTCTATTTCAAGTCTGTGACTTTGTATACTTTCTGCTAAAAGTATGCAAATAAGTAAGTTATGCAAACTGAAAAGTATTTGTGATATAGAGGTGTATGTTATGGCAGTATTACTGTATACCCAAAATATTAGATTATCAGATGTCACTCAAAGATGAAGAAAATTTTCCAACAGAGTGAAAAATATCCAGTACAGGATTTGAACCATCACAGGTTCAAATTTTTCACTCTGTTGGGAAAATTTTTTTAACTTTAATTTCCACCAAAAAATCTGATATTACTGTGTTTTTGTTAAAGCACTAAAGAGCTTATTTAGCTTTTACTATATTTTTAATTTTAGTATAAGGTTAATACAAATCACTTTTTGTTCATTTAAAAGTGTAAGAATTTAAAGTTAAAAAAAAAAAAAAAAAAAAAAAAAAAAAAAAAAAGGAAAATAGAAAAAGCATATATTGCACATTAATTATGAAAATTTTAAAAATGCATACATTTTAAGAAATGACCAGAATAAATGAAACATAACATTAATATTTAAAAACATTTTTTAAAGTATGAAATTCTGTAAAAAAAGGAGAAAATGATGAATTGTGCATTGATTATGATGCTGTTCTTTGTTTCGCCAGTATACACTTACACAGGATTGCTACTCGAATGTGGAAAAAAAAAGTGATCTGTGTTTTTCCAGATTGTGATACATGTTTATAAAATGCACAGATTAAGAAGAAACTTTACAGCTATGATAACTGATTTAAAAGATGGACATTTTTTGGATGAAATAAATTTAAATAATTGTAGTTTCCAGGTTAAAGTAATTTTCAAAATTCCCTATATCATATGTGATTTTTTTAATTCCCTGAATTGCTGGTTTTTCCAAATATTATGGCAGTTTTGTTTAATAATATTTTGAACTATGTCATAATCTAAACATTTTTAAATCTAAAAGAATCAATGAAAAAATTTCCAAGTATTTTTCATTAAAGAATTCATGGGTGTATGAATGATTAGTGCGTATTTTAGTTTCTCATTATATTTGTTTCTCAAATACATGATTTTAATGTTTGAATTTAGAGAAAGAAAATACTTACCAGAGAACAAATTGGAAGGTTTCAAAAATTCAGTTATTCTTGAGCAATATGAAAGCTTGGGTTTTATTTCACCATTTTCCTAAAGTAAAATTGTTCTTTTAAAAAACTTCATTCAGCAAATAAATACAAAAAATTATATTTGAAGAATAATCATGGGGAAAAATCTCATGCTTTTATTTTTATAAAATAATAAAATTTTCATTGGCAATGTGTTGTAACTTTGATAGATTTCTGTGTTATTTTGTGATGGAAAAAAATAAAGAATTTAGACAAAAAATGTGCGATTTTTATGTTACTTTGCATCAAAATAGAAATTAACCGAAAAAATTGATCAAAATAGGTAACAAGAATGGACTATCAAGTTCCAAGTGGCATTACAGCATATAATACATTATATAATATAATAGCAATAAATGATGATTAAATTTAATTACATAAAAAAAATAGAGAAAAAGCAATATGTTTCAAAGACATGAATACTTCCTCTGAAGAATGTGCAACTGCTACAGTAGCAGAAACAAAAGCCGTTTCCACTTGATTGAATTATTCAATTTGTTTGTAACTCATTACATAATATATACTGTGACAGAAAAGCTGTAATTTTTAGTATACACATAGCTACACATATATTGATTGAAAAACATTAAAAGTTATTAAAAATGGTTAAATAAAAAAAAAAAAAAAAAAAAAAAAAAATGGGAAATTGTTTTTTTTTTTTATTCCTTCTTCTGTATCTAGAAATCTCTCTTTTGAAAAGACAAAAGTTGAGCAGAAATTTCAAAAGATTAATTAATTAATTACTTATTTACAACAAAATATTAAAGTAGTGCAGACACTGTTTTTTAAAATTAAAGAATTTAATAATTTATAACTTTAGTGAATAGGTATATAACTTTGAGGAACTTTGAGGGGATGGATAAGAAAATATAAATGATTGAATGTTTATTTATTGTTACAATAAAATAAAAAATAGGACAAAATGGGAAAAAAAAGTAATTAAAAACATTTAAAGGTTTGTATGGGACCAAAAAAAGACCGATGGAGACAAAAAAGAGAAAATAAAAATTTCGAACAAGAGAGATAATACAGATGAAATATTTTAAAAGGAGGGTATTTTATTAAAACGGGGAAAGATTCTTATCCCTGTGCTACAGATGTAGTAGGTTGCCAACTATCCAAACCTATTGGAAACAGACTCAGTTTGGGCATGCAAAATTTCAGATAACTGCACATAGATATTGACTGTAACATTTAAGAAAATATAACTGTACTACTGCTGTGCAGGGCCCAACTTAGACAGTGGGGGGCCCTGGGGCAAACATTATTAGGGGGGGGGCTTCTATCTTAAATTTTTTCATAAATTGTACTAAAGTGACTAAAACTGAAATTCATAACTATTGTACATGCAGGGATGAGATTGACCAAAAAGCAAAAAAGCTGAAAACTGCGCGAATGACTTTTGAACAATGACAGGATTGTCAATTGCAACAAATATAATTGTATTAATATATAACATACAATTTAGCTTTTGGTAAATTAAATTAAAAGAAAATTATTAACGTGAATCACAGAAATTATTTATACTTACTCTAATCAAAATTTAGTTTATCAAGATACAGTACATTAATAAAACCCTGTTATTGGCATGAATATTTTTTTTATTGAAATTTTCTAACAGTAAGACATTTTTGGTTAAGTATTAGGGAAAAGAAAATAGAAATTTTCTTTGTTTTTTAGCTTTGCTCTTACACAAGGTAAATTTCTTTCTCCTGCTTTTTTCTTGGATATTACGCATTAAAGATATCTACTGATGTCGCTGGACTTTAAAAATCCTGGGTCTCCAGGACCCAGTACTTAAATTCTGAGTCTCTTTTTTACAAAAATGGGTCCTCACTGATAAGTCATTTTTAGATGGAAAACTTGAATTTGTTCATTTGGAAAAGAAGACTGAAATGCAATAATTTTTGTTTTAACAATAATTAATGAATAATTAAAATCAATATTATTTTTTAAAACTATTGAGAAAAATTTCATTTATTTAAAAAAAAAAATAAATGTGCAAGATACAAATTTAATTATAAATTAATGCTTATTTGAGTGTAGAAGATAACATGTATCAGTATTGTTTGCATTTCTTTTTAAAAAGGGCAAGACTGATTTATTGAAAAAAAAAACATTTCTGTTGAAAAAAAAGGATACTTTTGTTGAATATAAGGTATTTTTTGTTCAATGAATGGGTGCTTTCAGAAGTCACATTCATTCAGAAAGATTTAGAGGTGTCAAAAATGGAATTTGGAGCAGGAAAGTCTGTATTTGGAGTGGCAAAAAAATAATTTTGAAAATTAATTTTTGGGTTAGTTTTTTTCAGAGTCCCTTTGATGAAATTTTTAGTTTTAACACTATCTCTTCATGAAATCTGTCATTTGTTGGAATCTTTTGGCAAAATTTAAAGTTTTTTTTTTTTCAAAAATTTGCCATTTTTTGCGAATATTTTGACGAAATCTGCCATTTTTTCGCGATCGTTTGACGAAATCTGCCGTTTTTTCGCGATCGTTTGACGAAATCAACCGGTTTATTGCGATCGTTTGACGATATCTACCGATTTATCCTGATTTTTTGACAAAAGTTGTGATTTTTCGCAAAACATTTGGCGAAATTCGCCGTTTTATCGCGATTTTTGACAAAATCTGCCGTTTTTTCGGTATTTTGTGACGAAATTAACCATCCTTTCACGAATCTTTTGACAAAATTGGCCGGAAATTAGTCGTTTTTTGGCGATCTTTTAAGGAAATTTGCCATTTTTTCGCGATTTTTTGACGAAATTACGCGTCCTGTATTTTTTTGGTAAATCAGAAAATTTGAAAATAACAAAAAAGCTGAAAACCGCGGATCCGCGGAAGAATCTCATCCCTGTGTACGTGTACATAAATTTCGCACCAAGTACTATTCACATCTATATACATAATAGCAGAAGAAAGAAAACTTTAAGAAATTATAGAATACAGTTTTTTTTTTCGATTACAGGAATATGAGGGCAAATGTGAGGCCTTAAGGAGGCATTGGGTGCGGAAACAGAGCGGGTAGGAGAAGAAAGACCCTTAAAATTGAAAAAAAAAAAAAAAAAAGAATTTTGGTCACTTGACCATTTTTTATCATTTGACACTTCTTTAACGAAAAACTTATATCCATCCTTGGGGGACCCTTTAAACTGGGAGGCCCAGGGCAATTGCCCCGCATGCCCCTGCCTTAGTCAGGCCCTGCTGCTGTGAAATATTAAAATTTCAAAGAAAGCTTCAACTATTTACTCTCACAATATTCTCTAAGTTGTAAACATCTCACAAGATTAAAAAAAAAGGTTTTGCTTTTCTATCATAAGCAAAGTGCTTCTTTTATTTTATTGCCATTGTAAATGAAACAGTTTTTCTAGTGCTTTCTTTTTTTTCCGAGCATCATGTAATGTTTATTGTTATGTTATAACAACTTTCCATAACATTTCCGATTTAAGATTTAATCTAATTTGCTTTTAAAATTTTATTTCTATTTAATATTCCCATTAATAGTAATTAATTTAATTAATAATATTTACTTTTAGCAATATGCTAACTTGTTTTTATTTTTAAAGATTCGCGATGTTGTTTTCTCTTTGCAATATTTACTAAGTCCTAAATATATAAATTCTAAAACCTTTATTTTTAATATTCATATTTAAATCTTTATTCATTCAATAAATCTTTTTTTTCTTTATACTCTGGTTAAATTTCAGCAAGATTAAGCCAATATTTAGCCAGATATGTGTCTTAGTATTTTTCTAGCTTTTTCTCTTTTTAAAATCATCACCTGACATTTATGGTGCCTCGACTTCAGGAATTTACCTGGGGGTACCGATCTTTTAAATTTTTTTTTTTTCTCTCTCTCACTCAATAGTTATCTTTTAATGAAATATTAATAAATACTTGATTTAAACATTAAATATTTTATAAAATAAAATTAATTAATAATAATAGTAATAATAATAAAGTGTAATATTAATTTTCTTAAATTATAAACATTAAAATTTAAAATGCCTTTCTGAATTTTTTCTGAGTATTTTATTTTTTTTATCTCATGTGCAGACCAAATATTGAATTTTTTTATATTATTTATACACATTGATTTATATCATATTTTGACTGATATTTTTGTATACATTGATTTATTCACAATATCTATGATAATTTTGAAAGATAATAAATTTGATATTGCTATATTTATATAAAAAATTTGATAAATTTATGGCATGCAAAATAGTTCAATGAGTGATGATATTCAATAATAATAGTACATGGGCTCTCATTTTTTATTTTATGCTGGTTTTTGAATTATTTTAAGCAGTATTTTATTTAAGATTCATTCAAAGTGCAATAATTGGTTTTTTAAATGACTCATTTTTATCTTCACATGCACATGTGTATTAACAGATTAATATGGGGTGCTAAGTTCTGCAGGCAGAACTCAGAGTACAAGGTGCATATTGTACACTGATGTAATTTCATATTTTTTGGTTAATATTTCTGGTGTATGGTTGAAAGAAAAAATAAATAAAATAAAATAAAAATAGATAAATAAAATAAAAAATAAACAAATAAGAATAAATAAAATAAAAATAAATAAATAAAAATAAAATAAAATATAAATAAATAAAGCAAAAAATAAATAATTTAAAATAAAATAAATGAAAGAAAGAAAATAAATATTAATTTATGAATTTAATAAAATTGAAATACTTACCTTGATTCAATTGAAATTTCAAATATATACTGTTTACATTTTAGTGATTCTTGTGCTGTTCAAATGAAATTTTTTTTTTTCTCTTTTCAAAAAATTAATGAAGTTTAATAACTCTATATTCTCCAGTGTTCTTTTTTCTTATCCCTTAAATGATGTATTTTTTTTATTTCTGGTATACTATAGCAGACATTTTACACCCCCCCCCCCCCTTTAAAGGTATCCTTGGTTATCTTGGATATTTTCACTGGTTGAGATGTCACCCAGGGTTTCTGTGGATTTTTCCCGTGCCTAGACCCAAAAATCCCCGTAAATGGTAGGCATGTCAACTAGCCAGATGTTAATTTTTTTTTGGTACAATTGGAAAGATGTGGGACTCGCTACTGTTATGGAGTCAAGTTAACATGTTCTTGCTCTTGGGCTGCAACCAACAAAATTTTGGTGCTCAGACAGTTGTGATGTTCTACGCGCATTTTTCTCTACTCAATAGATAAATTTTTAATTACTTTATTTTATTAGTTATTTATTTTATCATTGGGGCTGTCCATTCATGAACGAATTGTTTGGTATTAGCCCGGAGAAGCTAAGTGATGGTACACTGGCCGGCTTCCATAAGGATGGGTCACAAAAGAAAATAGCTTTCTTTCCTCCTTCCGGCTATTCTCGAGCGATATTGTAAATATTCTGATAGGATAACTCATTTATTTGTATTAGTTTTATGCTATAGTTTAAAATTTTATTATTCCAGAATTCAATTTACAATAGAATTTTTTCTACACTGTGAGAAACTTTAAATTTTGCTGAGGATGTCAAAACATTAAAGTTAGTTTAAATTCAAAGGGTACCCTATGTTCTATATTCTATGAAAAATGAATATAAATAATAAAATAAAAAATAAACAAAAAATATATGAAAATAAAATATGAAAAATATTGAATAAAAATGAAAGAAAAATAAAAAATAAATATGAAATGAAAAAACAAAATGAAATAAATGCATAAAAATGTATTTAAAAATATAAAGACTTACTTTGATTTCATCTCTTTTTTCAAATCTTTTTTTATTCTCTCCCAAGCTAACTCGTTCAGTTGGTTACATTCCTTTTAGTTCGTGGTTAGTAAGTACTAAGGTTAGTTACTTAATTTGGGTAGAAAATAATTTTTTTTTTGGTGTCAACCAATGTTACAATTATTGATACTTTTGTTGTGATTCACTGACGAGTGACTCAGCCTGGCAATTTATTAATTTTGTTGACATTTGGTTATTTTTTTTACTACACTGTATGAATGGATGAATGAGTGAAATATATATATGCATATAAAATAATATGAAAAATATATATAAAAAATATATATGTAATTAGAAATCAGTAGTCTTTATCACATTGTGTGTCTCAATACTATGGAGAAACTTCTCTATGTTTTTTGGTGATCAACACAATGTTAAAAAATCATCTTATTTTATTAAATTTAGTTTTGGATCTTCCTCAGCATTCAATATTTCAATTATTGGAATACATCGTATTAAAATTTGAAAAATTTAAATAAGATTTATTAAATTAGAATTTCTCAATATTTAAAACAATTCTTAATATAATCAAAAAAGATTTTCTATAAAAAGTCATATCCTTTCTAGAAGAATATGCTACTGAATTACAGGATTTACATAAATAAGAATTTTTGAATTTCTCTTTTATTTGCTAAATAAATTTATGAGAGCTAATATGTATTAAGTTACCTTTTGAAGTCATTTTTTTTTCTTCTCTCTTATTCAACACTGAAGGCCTCAAATATCCTGAATTTTTTTTTCTTGAATAGTTCTTGGTACTGATTCTTGTGTAGTGTTTACAAGAGTATTTGTTAATGTGTTATAAAAGTTTATCAATTGAGTACCAGATAAAGCTTTCTGATGGTATTTTATTTATTGCTTTGGAATAAAGACTTCAGTTTCAATAGATTATTTTCTATGTGTAATAATAGTTGAAAACTACATAAAAAGCACATTTATATTCAAGTTCTGCTTTTCTACTGCTATGTAATTGATTTTCTGTTTTGATGATATTGTTTACATTATCTTTATATCTGGTTCACATTAGAAAATTGTAATGGTCTACACATGAGAGTTTCAGGTTTTTATATTTTTTTTTGACTCACCCCTATATAATGTGGTTTTGCATATTTAATTTGTTATTTTATTCTGTGCAATTGCATGTTCCTGTATTTATTTTTAGGTATATTTTGTATTACTATGTTCCTATTTTCAGTCTTTACAATTTTATGTACTGTCATGATTATGTGTTTTCAGGAATTGTTTTCGCTAGGGTTATAGCAGGTCATTTCTAGTGATATTTTTTTTTCAGAATTCTTGGAAATTTGGTTTTAAATCGTACTATTCTAAATTTGCAATAATTAACTTTTTCATTTTAAATTTTTTTTAATCATGTGATCTTTATTTAATTAAAGTTGATAGATGATTGAGGTAATATCTATCGTTAAAATCTCATGGTTTTCCTCGTAAAAATTTTTATATTTTGGTGCTTTTGGTAAGAAGCCGATAGCTCAAAATTTTTTTTTGTCCTTTTTTTTTTCTATTGAGGGGAGATAAATGTTATGTTATAACAACTTTCCATAACATTTCCGATTTAAGATTTAATCTAATTTGCTTTTAAAATTTTATTTCTATTTAATATTCCCATTAATAGTAATTAATTTAATTAATAATATTTACTTTTAGCAATATGCTAACTTGTTTTTATTTTTAAAGATTCGCGATGTTGTTTTCTCTTTGCAATATTTACTAAGTCCTAAATATATAAATTCTAAAACCTTTATTTTTAATATTCATATTTAAATCTTTATTCATTCAATAAATCTTTTTTTTCTTAATACTCTGGTTAAATTTCAGCAAGATTAAGCCAATATTTAGCCAGATATGTGTCTTAGTATTTTTCTAGCTTTTTCTCTTTTTAAAATCACGCGCGCCATTTTTTTTTATGTTCAACATCGCCATTATACACCCGCGCACATTTTTAGTGAATCTTGTGGAGAAACGGAAATTCCAATCTCATGATTCACCCTTTTCCATGAAATTGTAGCGTCGCTTAAAATCCCGCGTATTTCTTGTTGCCACTTAATAATACTTTTCACCTAACTCCCCTTAAGAATTTCTCTAAATTCAGCTAACAACCTCTTTTCTTTTTTTGATTGGCTGAGCGTGGAGCGATCGTACGAACGTCTGCTCGCGTCTCATTCAATTCTCTCTCTTCTTACCTGGCTCTTAGAAGAAGTAGGACGCAGTCTTTTTGACTTCCTCGCTCGGGAATTTTTTCCCGTAGCATAGGGACTTCAGTTCCGGAAAATCTCTCGGAGACAACAGTACTTCTAAAAATTATGCCTCGTAATCTGCAGAAGAGATCTACAGTAAAATCAGCAGTACATCATTTTTGATAAAATTTAAACAACATCCAGTGCTTTTGAACCTAACGATGTTGTCTCGGAAGAGTAGTGCCTGCGTAACCGCATCTTTAGCTTTTATTTTCTTCTCAACCATCTTCGCTTGCCGGTATATGTTTTGCATCTGCTGCAATGTCAGAAAACACATCAGGTTTGTCCAATTTAAAAGATATTGCTATTTTTGCACCCGTCGATTTTTGTCTCAAAGAGAAATTGCTGATGTTATCTGCATTGCAACATCAACAGTGTTTGACGCTCATCAATTATCCTTTGTCATTATCAATAATAATCCTACTATAGAGACTAATTCCATCCATCTACAAGAACTCTCTGCGGACTCAAAGTAATATCTTCAATATATTTTTAAGGACTATCTCACATAGTGACTAATATGAACAATAGACGAAAGAACATTCTTAAATCATCTTTATCAAATGTGTGATGCAGCATTGAAGCTTTTGTTATTACAATAGTTTTTTTTTTTTAATATAATACTCCTACTTAATAAAGTCTGGAATGCAACTGTATATTATACATAATGAAAGTATTAGAATATATTGTCATCGGTTTTCAGGATCCTGAATCTTAATTTTCAAGATATGTCTAAGTCAAATAAATATATTTATTCAAATTTAATTTCGTTTAGTGTGTTTTTCTACATGTTTGGGGTGAGTACTCTACTTTTTATTTATATGTTTTTATTTTTCAGATCTGCAATTTCAGAACAATAATTATTTTTTTAGAAACATAACTTTTAATATTATAATTATTTTACCTGTCTATAAATTAAACTTTAATTCAATCAATTTAAATTATTTTGCGGCACAACGCAGTCAGGCAAGCATCACCTGACATTTATGAACCCGATTATCAGTTTTCAGAAACCATTGGCAGATTATAAAGTGGATGGTTTTGAACAGATTCTTTATGTGAAAGTGATGTCTCTTGTTTTACAGCTCTGAGATTGAACGAAAGGTAGAGCAGTAATTATGTAGTATTGTGTCACTTTGAAAATCTGCCATCATTGGGGCCAAGACTAAGCCGGATTTTCAAAAAGAATATCAAAAGTACTTCTGCTATTTTTATGATGTCATTTAATTCATAATTAGTTGATTTATACCATAATTTAATTAATATTCAGTAATATTTATGTGAGAAAAAAGAGGCAATTAAAAAAAAACATTAATTGATATTTTTTTACATTACAGTAATAATAATAATAAATAAATAAATAAAAATAATAATGATGAATGAAGTTAGTTCTTGTATAATTTTCAAAGCATCAGTGTCAATTTTATTTACTTCAGGTTTTTTTCAAACGTTCTTTAAAAGTCTTCTTTCTTAGACATACAAATGAAGAATATAGATTTAGGATATATAATCTTATTTATAAAGCTGATATTATTTTCCCAGTCATACTACTGCACCTTTTTGCCAGTGAGCCATCTTCTGCTGGCAACTCGTCTTTGTTCTTCTGAGCTGTTCATCAGCAGTTCTATTTAGCACAGTGTCAATGAACTTGCTGTACTCTAATCCATTACTTTTGATCTCGAAGTTTTAAAAACATCATATTTCTTTCGCCCTTTAGTTGCAAGTGTAAACTAATTGAGGGGAGAGATGACTTTAATGCCAAATTTTTTAGGTCACACTGTATTTCATATGCTGATGGATAAACCCAGAGAAAAGTTTTTATTTACAGGCAAAAGTCTTTGTTTTTAAAAGTGTGAGATTGCAAAGACAATTAAGTACTTTTTCAGCACTTTAGAAAGTTTACATAGCCTACTGTTATTTCTGAAAAGTTATTTTGAGAAAATTTAGGTTTTAAGCTCACTTTTTGTTCTTTAATAAAGAAAATATATGCTCTTAAAAAAAAAAAAAAAAAGACTAATAGAAATTTGATTAAATGAAAATTGGATAATTGGTACTATACTATATTTATAAATTTCTTAGTGACATGCTATCACATTCTGTTTTAAGTACTCCAAACAAATTTTAGTACAAATAGCAAAAAATAAATAAATAAAATATATAAATAATATGATAAAAAAATGAGGAATTAAAAATATAATTTCTACAGCATAAACTTACAACATCACCAGAAAGGGCCAAGTCATTCATAGAGATATCAACCGGACCGTGACTGTGCCCATGATGCTCCTGCACAGAAAAATATATTTACAAAAACTGGGAAATCATTTGCAAAAAAATCATGTATTACACATAGATTATGAAATGCTTTCAAACATTATCCGATTATTACAACAAAAGCTTCTTAATTTTTCATATAATTATAGAAAAAAAATAATGTACTTAACTGCACAATTACATATTTATAAAAATTTATCTTATAGTGTAACAGACAGAAAAAAAAATCAGTAGTTTTATATTAGCCAGGTGCAAATCATGCCAATAATATATTTTTTTTTCATATGCGCAAATTAAAAACAAGATTTGATGTTGAAATAAAATATTTTGGTTTATGGTATTATTTCTTCTTATTATTTATTCTATTTTAAATGAAGTGAGCTAAAAGTATTTTAAATTAAATGCATGAAAGATTCACATTTTAAATTAAATAAATGCAACAGAAACAGACAATGAGAATAATAGTTGAGAATTATTACCAGCATCTGCCTAACATGAAAAAGTCGAAAAATCATATTATACTTGTTATAACTAAATATATTTTTACATAAGACAATATTTTCAATTTGTTTAGGTGTTTTTTGTTTTGAAATTTGTTATGGGTAATTCAAAAGTCCCATTATCTCTTTAATCACTGATCAGAATTCCTTAAAGCTATAAATAACTTTAAAATGTTTTACAGGAAAATGCTAACATTGTATTTTAAATCACACTTTGTGTAGGAAATATTAAATGTTTTGACTTACGCTAGTTTAGCAGCTGAGTGTGTGATCCTGTTTCAGCAAAATAATGCTAAGTTTAGGGATCCTATAAAATAAAAAAAAATGGCAAATAGTGAAAGAATTTCTTAACTAAAATATTACCTGTCAAAATTAGGACAAAGAAATGATGATTTTAGCATTCAAAATATGCCTAAACTTTCAAACTCAACAAGTTACATTTTGGAGAGAAATATATGAACTGTATTTATTTATTAACTAATTTCTAACAAAAGTGGTTATACGATTAATTTATATCTGTTTTTATTAATGTAGGTCCATTAGAATGGTTCTTATTTTTGAAGCCTTCTAAATTTGTTCAATTACTCTAAAAACAGCACTTGTAAAATTTAATCACTAACAAATAATATTTATAGGCAGCTCAAGTAAGGCTAAGTTTTATAACTTGGGGTCATTTTCTTGTTTTCTTCTCCTTTTACTTGAAAAGATGTAAATAAATCTAATATTATTAAAATTATTTCAATGTGTCCATGCATAGCTTTTGAATAGAGGCTCAGATTTTGATAATTCTTTTTTCAATTTAGAAATACTTTTTTTTGGTGATTTTCCTGTTTCAGTTTTATTAGGATCGAAAAATGATATGTTTGTTTATTCTATTTTGTATGTTTTTTTTTGTCTTAGTCTATACTTTTTGTTAAAATTCTCCAATCACCAAAGAATTTGAAAAAGATGTTAACCTGCAAAATGCTATTATACATTAGAATAATCACTTTACGGTGTATTTTTTTTCTTTTCACAGAGACACTTTTAAGTCTCTAATATTTGATTCTCTGTTATGTGCCAAAATTTGCTTAAGCTCAAGTGTTAACGTTTTGCTCAAGTGTACTTCTCAACAAGTTCAAAATTTTCTGATACATTTACTAACTCTTTTTTTAAATGAAAAAGCACAAAAATGGCAGGACTGACTATAGAAGTGATTTGGAATAAAAATGATTTTCCTATTTTATGTTACATAAAGTACTCATCGAATTATAAGCAATTTTAGGTAGTTTTTCTCCTTTTGTTCAGAAATTTGGTTCAAAACACAAACTTTGACAGCATTTTCTGAAAGATCTTTTATATTCACAAAAAAAAGTCTTTTATTTAGTTTCTAGCATAGTTTCTGTTAATTGTTAGTTAACCATAGTTTCTGCCACTTTCAAACATTTCCAAACAAAAATGAATTAAAATTTGTGCCATAAAGTTGCTCCAATGGGTTTGACAGTTTTAAAAACAGTCTTAAAAATGACTGTGAACAAAAAATAAAAAGTAGTCACAAAAAATCCATGTACTGTGCCAAATCAGTTTCTCACTCACTAAATTATGGTAAATGATGAGCAATACACATATATGTCACTGTAGTAAGTTAGGGATCAAACAACTGAAATTTTTTCCTCCCTTAAAAATTAATTGTTTTAACTAAACAGCTTGTGGACAATTAGACATCTGTAAATGTCTTTTTTATTATTATTATTGCTTTGTGTGTTTTATTATACAGACTATTTTTATGCCATTGTAATAGCTTTATGTAAAATATTTAATATTAAATTTCACTGTTTTTTCTTTATTTGACCAGTGGTTAAAGAGAGACTTATGAATTGCCCAATTCTTTTCCAACAAAAAGAAATAATAACAAATGTTTTCATTTTGTTGCAAATTTAATATAAACTAATGGAAACCAAATTTTCACAGACAGACTCTACATAAAAATGTAGTTATAGCATTTTATTGTTTTTAGAGCTTTTATTTATGTAAATGAGGATGTTGAGTTTCAAACTCACCTTATTTAGAAAATTAAATTTTGGGAAATTGCAAAAATCTTCTGACTTCATCTAATAGTAAGTCAAGATTTTACAATACCATAAATACACGATCAAACTAGTTTTTTTTTTGCATATTGTGGTAGCTTTTTTTTTATTCAAGTTCACCAACAGAATAGACTGATTGATAAAACATGTTTTTTTAAATTTTGGATAAGGTGAGTTTTGAAACTCATGTCCTCAAACATATCATAGCAATCAGATGAACAAATCACAATTAAAAAATATATTTAGGATGTTTTTTACTCCTCCATCTATAAAATAGAACTAATTTTATTAAAATATAAAACATCGCATTTCTCATTTATGACTTCTTGAATTGTATATTTTAACTCATTTGTTCACTTTGGCAGGGTTTTCTACCAACATATATTTTAAGGATTCATACATCTCATTTTGAAAAGTAATACTTGTTTTATATGATTTCTGGTTTTTGCACCTATATTAGTTACACTAGATTTGGTACTATCCCATAAATTTTCACTTAACTATTTCCCACTGGGAAGTTTTCATGACATAAAAAACATATATTTTCGAGATTCATACCACTCATTTTAAATATTAATATTTTTCTCCTTTAATGACAGGAATTTGGGATTAAATTAGCAGAAAATTTCTAATTTAATATAATAGCATTAAACAATTAACAGTGCAATTCCTGATTTTAATACTTATGTCAGATACATAGGATGTAAAAGTAACAATTCATTTGGCTATTTATTTATAACAAACCACTATTACATTTAATTTTTGTTTCTTGTATGAAGTATAATGACTAAATTTGATACTAAAAAGCAGAAAACCATCATTTAAAAATGCACAATTAAGGCCCCTGTCCTCGCTCGAGGAAACGCTCGCGAGCTAATGCTATTCCTATGGTGAAGCATTTTTCTAATAACTCTTTCGCATTTCGACATTTTTGAATAATTTTTTTTGCATTGGATAGCTGAGGTGCATGCCAACAGTGCACCTTTTTTACTTTTTCGATTTTGGTTGCAGATATTTTTTTAAAAAGCACTTTCAGTTTCGAAACCGGTTTTGAAAGTGAAACTAACTTTGTAAAAAATATCTGCAACCAAAATCGAAAAAGTAAAAAAGGTGCACTGTCGACATGCACCTCAGCTATGCAATGCAAAAAAAATTATTCAAAAATGTCAAAAAGCGAAAGAGTTATTAGAAAAATGCTTCCCCATAGGAATAGCATTAGCTCGCGAGTGTTTCCTCGAGTGAGGACAGGGGCCTTATACAAAAAGCAGCAAACAGCTATTTTGAATCTACAAATGAGATTCTTCTTGAGTGCAAAATAGACAAAAAACAGCGTGATAAAAAAGTTGGGCAAAACCATCAATATTGATACATACCTGGCAGTGTCCTAACAACTGATTAATGTATGGTTTAGAACAGCCATACTCAACCTCCGCCCCAGTGGATTTTTATGTGTGGTCCGAGATATATAATCATTAACCCATATTTAAAAAAATAATATGTTCATAAAAAAACATTTAAGATCTTGAATGTTGTTTTATATATTTTCATTGGAAGACAAAATCTGTTCTGTCATTCAAAATTAATTTTAAATTATCTTAAAACTTCTGAAATGTCATTTGCTTAGTCTAAAGTTCTTTTTAAATATAGTTATATTTGTGGTACATTTCTTAATCTTCAACATAAATCAAACATTATGAGAACTTAATTAATGTGACAATACATGTCTCTATTGCAGCATGTGTTTCTATATTAAGAAAAAACAAGTTTTTGCATTGAGAAAAATATTAATTTGTTAGAGAAAATCTCCTTATTTTTTTCCCTTCTTTAGAATTTGGAAATTCTACATCGTTATATTACTGCATTTTATATTAATTACATAACTAGTACTTTTTTTTTAGGATTGAAAATTTGATAAGAAAGAAAAAAGAACCAAAAAATTTTAATACTATTGCATCCAAACAACAAACTTTGAAGCATATTTCTACAATATTTGCAACTGAAATCTCTCACAAATGTTATTGTTTGGAAATGATGATGTTAATATTTTCTGGTAAAATTTCTTCTGAGACAAGCGTTCAAGCCTACAGATGGTAACTTATATTATCTTACTATTTTAATTACTCTTTTTTTTTTCTTTTTTTATAAGTATGTTGTGGCCCCATGTACCATTGCAAACATATGTTTGTGACCCGCAAGAAAAAAGGTTGATGAGTATGGCTGCCTTAGAAGGTTCTAGATGTCTCATCTATTAGAGATACCATTTGTTTCTGATGAAGCCCTCACTGCAAGACTTTCAGTCATTGCTGCAAATATTCATGAAACATTTAAAAACTGAAAAAAGCTGTTTGCAATATGCTATGCAGATTACTTGTTAGATGCTGCCAGTGGCACATTTGAGCACTTACTATAATTGTTATGTTGATAAAACACTCATTTTCATTCCCTCTGCATTTCTCGTTTTTCACCAAAACTTTGTATTTCCGACCCCATGCTCTATACCAGGGGTTCTCAAACTATATGTGTACCAGTACTAGTATGTGAAGTTCTGTTTACTGGTATGCAAAATTGCGATACTGGTACATCATATGAAATAAAAAATGCAACATGTGAAAAAAAAAAAAAAAAAAAAAAAAAAAAACAGTTCAAGACCTTGCTCCTCTTTCTTGATTTATTCCAAAGGCTCAATATTGTCCGCTCTCTGTTATTACTGCTTTGACAACGTTGTCTTTCTCTTATTTTAATGTCATTTTGATTACAGTTTTTAGACAAACAGAACTAATGTTTTGGTATATGTTGAGTTGACCTTTCATCCTATCTGGAAAAAAAAAAAAAAAAAGTTTTCTTTTATTACTGTATTGCATGTGTGCATAATGCTTACTTCAAGATCTTCCATCTTGCATTAATAGGCAGTTTACTTTCAGAATTAATGAAAGACATAGATTCTTACATAGGTTATTCATTTATTAAATTTTCTTATGTATTTTATTATTGACATAAACATAATAATATTCTTAAAAACAAAAAAGTGACGAACAAAGCGACTTCAAATGTGTATATATTTTTTTCCATGTTTAAAAAAAAACAACACTTGTCACTTGTTTTTTATTAAAAGCATCTATAATTGTTACCCAAAAATAATACACTTTGTATTGTTTTTTCTGCATTTGATTTGAGAATTTCTTTTGGTGAAATGTGGTATTATTTACTTCTATTTAGTGGTATGTCAGTCTAAAAGTTTGATAACCCCTGCCCTATGCCAAAATTGATTCCTTATGTCTACTTTACCTTCACTCGCAGTTTGGTTCAAGAATTCAGACACCCTGTATCGACAATATTTTGTCAATTCTTCAAATTTTAATAGCAAAAATTTGAATGATTTAGATAAATATAAACTAAATGGTGGAAAAACAGATTTTCTACTTGTCACACCATTCAAATAAATACATAAAAATCAGGCAAAATATTATAAAATTAAATAACACAGAAAATTTCTTGGCCTAAAAATTATTAATTTTACAACCTTGTTTAAACGAATGTAACTATGTTACAGTTCTAGTTGTCCAATTTCTTTACATTAAAAAATAATAAGAGAAAAGTAAAACTGATTAATTTACCTTTTTCTCTCCAGTCATGGCACAAAAAATACATTCTACCAAGAATAGCAGATACATAGTTAAGAGAAAAGCAAGCTGGCGTTGCAAATAACTTGGAAATAAACGGTCCAGAGTTGTCTCAGAATCATGATCATGTCCATGACTATCATGTTGATGCAACTTTAAATACTGAAATAGATTAATTAAAATATAATATATCAGGAAAAATGAATATATAGAAGATATCCTAAAATAGTACTATCTATCAGATATAAATTTCGAATTGGACAAAAAATGTCTGGAGCAGGATTCAAACTAGGGATGGGACTAATATTCGGCCACTATTCGGTATTCAGCCCTTTTGCCGAATATTCGGTTGGCCGAATATTGAAGGCTTGATGATCGAATACTTCGGCCGAATATCTGTAGCCGAATATTTAGAGATTTTTGCCGAATATTGCTAAAATCTCGCCGAATAGTGAAAGATATCTTGCCAAATAAATTTAGGATTTAAAGAATTTCATTTTTTACATTTTTTTCCCTCTAATCCAAATTTGCTACTTCATTCATGAAGTCCTTCTCATTCTTACTTACAAAATATACAGCTATTTATATACTAAAAAATATACAGCCTTTCTGTATTTCCTTTAAAAGTTAGTGATATTTTAGAAATTGCTGTTGGAGATTTAATTGTATGGGAAATGTCTTCATTAGAGAATGATATATTACAATTCAAGATATAAAAATACTTATAGAAAAAAAAGAAAGAAAGAAAAACACTGCCTTATTTTAAAACACTCGAATATTTATTAATGTCTGCAAATTCCATGCACATAAAAAAGGCTCTTATGAAATTCATAACGTATTTTCTATAAAGTAAAAATGAAAAAATTCATTCACTAGGTGTATTAAAGAAGATTCATTTTAAAAATTAAATATCAAATATCACTATTCCAAATACAACGGTACATCTGAAAACAGAACTGGTGTCAAACTAGATACACATTAGATGACACAAGTTGCTTTATGAAGAAAGTTTTATAAATATTTAAACATAAATTCTAAATACTGAACAAAATAATTTTTTATTCTATAGTTTTCACTTTTAAATAATTATTTGCATAATTACTGACTTAAATATGTAACAGTTTTATGTATATATTTTTAATTTACATCTTCATTCATTCATGTTGATATCAATTTCTGTTTATCCTTTTAATGCTTGTTGAATAAGTGGAATATTGAAGTTGAATATTGTATGCACCAATTCAAATGTCAAAGATTTTGTTAACATATGCATTATACTTTAAGCATAACCTTTTGCTTTAATTTAATATGTAATTTAAAGCTAGGCAACTGATTTCAGAACAGTCTCGTTCTTATGAATTTGCTTATCATTAGGGACACAAACTCTAAATGATCAAATTTACTTTATTAAAGGTTATTTCAGAAAATATCTTCTTGTGTGTTCTGAGAGAGTGAGATTAAGAATATTATTGATTTTTGATTCAAGAAAGGGTAAAAGTATCATTTGATAGTAAAAGTAAAGGACATTCTTCATATTTTAATGTAAATATCTTCCCATCCTGACTTACTGAAAATCAATTTGATGTACAATAGGATAAAAGAATATAATGCAATTTCATAATTTTTTTGTGTTAAAATAAGTTTTTCAAATTTAAAAAAAACATTTAAAAGCACAATTAAGAGTAATAATTATTAATGAGTTCCTATTTTTTTAAATTATACATAATCAAAATTTATTTTCTTTATTGGAAAAAAAAGTAGGTATTCGGCAGCCGAATATTCGGTATTTGGCCTTAATTTTGGCCGAATATTCGTTATTCGGCTATTCGGCCAAATCACTATTCGTCCCATCCCTAATTCAAACTAGGAATTTCTTGGACAGGGTTCCATTACCTTTGATTAATTCTGTTGAGTTGATTCAGATATTAGACCAGATGCTATAATTAATAAAGTTAACTGAGCGAATGAGATCCACTAGATTTGTCCATGATAGCTCAGATGGTAGAGCATTAGTGGCTTCAGTCAAGAAATCCTGGTCTGGAATTTTTGCCCAGTTTAAAATTTACATCTTATGTGATTTATGTATTAATTAGAATAATTGTCTTTAAAATTAATCTAGTACTATATATTCTTTCAAAATTAGGTAATTGTTGGCAGCTCTTGTTGCAGGGGATTAATATGTGAAAACAAGAATTTCTTGACTACGCTTCCCAGTTTTAGTTCAAAATCACTGATAGAAGGTTGCAACACTGCCTCGTATTGTACAAATACACAAAATAACCTTGCAAATTCAAAATTCTCTAACTCTTCAAACTTTGCATTGTCATTATTATTATTTTGGCATTTTACCAGGCCATTGCAAACAACTAACTATTGTTTGCAAGCAGCACAGTAAAGCTAATAAATAAATATAAAAAGAACATTATAATTTTTTAAAAACACTCTTTTATAAGCATTCAATGTTTATCTTAAAAATGTCTCTTAATTCCATGACTGCAGTTCCAAAGAATTTCTGTCACAATATGTTAATTTAACAATGTCCTCTTGTCTACTGAATATTGATCACTTTGATTAATGCTCGGTAGAAAGCAAGAACTAAGTAATTTATTTAAATAAATTCTAACTTTTGCTGTTTTATTAGGGTTTTGTTCATCTTACAAAAACTTACATTTATCTCAGTCCTGAATCTGCCCATCACAGAGTCCATACACAAAAACTATATAAGTCAGAGACTTTAAATTTTGTATACTTACAGCTGAATATTCTGAGGCACATTACAAATCATAAAACTTTGGAAAAGTCTATTATTTTAATTAAATCAATCTAATCAATGCCATCCATTCATTTTTGCAATTTAAATTTTAAAAAAGAATATTGATTTAAACATTCTTCGTGTAGACATCATAGCTTGAAGATAAAGCATCTAGCTCAACAATACATTTTCTGCTTATCATATGCTATATAACTTGTTTACTTTCCCCCACGTATTAGCATTCCCATTTGTAATTTTAAAGCCACCAATTTTGACAAAAACACGGAAAAACATAAAATGAATAATGCTTACTTAAAAGGCGATTAAATGTATTTATTCATAAAAATATTCTCTGAGGAAGGACCTGTTTGGAAAAGGTTCGAAAGTACTAAGATTTTTAAATAAAATAAAACTTTAACATCTATAATTGTTTATTTAATTGCCTTTTAAGTAAGCATTATTCATTTTATGTTAAAAGCAAGGCGAAATTTTATTCCGTCATACATTTTATATGTATTTATTCACAGAAAACCAACTCATTGATTTGAAAAATAATAAGTTTTGTTGTTCAGAACTTTTCAATAAAAATTTGGATAAGTTTTACTTTAAATTTTGCACCCTATAATCACAATGAGAACTATTAAAAATTCTTCTGCCTTTTGCATCTTCACGATTTTAAGATTTTTGATTCCCTGCATTGACAGAAATCAAGTCCATAAAGTGAGAATGATTTTTAAAATATTGACGATAAAATGAAAACATTTTTTATATGTAGGTGTATCACAAATAATTCCAGATATCTTTAATGTGCCATCAATCAAAAAAGGTTGAGAAACATTGGTCTATTGATACTTTAGTGGTTTGTTTCAAAATTTCTTGCATTTTTAAAAGAAAATTCAGTAGTAACGTTCTTCTCTTTCCCTTTTAAGTGCTACAGTTTGCAAATAGTTTTTAATGAAAAGTGGCCAATGGGATAATGAAGAAATACCAAAAATAATAATCATCAAAAAATTGTTTAATTAAAATTTAATCTAAATTAATACTTGCAGACAGTGTGATGTCACAACAGGGGAAGCACAATCATTTGAGCATGACAAAGGAAGGAGTTAAAAGAAAAAAATTACAAAATTTACATGGTATAATTAGTGGATAACTCGCAAGGATGCTTGTCACACAGTTTTGAAATTTCCCTTAGTCCCTATTAAGTCTATAAGCATTTGATGCATTCTTATATTTAAAGTATCTCCTCAGGATATTTTTATTTTTGTTTTCTATGTGCTCTCTATTTAAAGGATCTCTTTTTTTCTTAGTTTTCAAAATATTTCTAAAATCTATGCTTTATTTAATATTTTATGTTTTAAAAGAGGAGAAACTGGAAAAAAAAATAATACTTCATATAAAATCAAACATAGATTTTAAAAATATTTTGGCAACATAGAAAATATGAGATGTATTTTAAGAAGAATACACAGAAAAAAATAAGTTAAAAATATTAATTTTCCGAGGAGATATTTTAAATACAAGAATGCATTAAATGCTCATAGACTTAACATTAGCAAGAGGAATATGGAAACTGAGGGGTGAGCAGCCTTAATATCGAAGAAGAAAAACAGAAAATATCCAGAAGGAAGGGCCGTTGAACCCTCCCCCTTGTCCCTGAACAAATAAAAGTGCTACAAAATAGTAACTTTTCACATGAAAATGAACATCATTTTCAAGGTTGGGTTTCTGATGTCAGAAACTGGTTTTTGACATGACAGGTGTCAAAAACTGGATTAAACCATCAAAAATTGGTTTAAACCATCAAAAACTGGCTTAAACCGTCAAAAACATGTAATGTGCCTTAAAACATTTTAAGAACAAGAGGGAAACATTGAATAAGTCTTAATGATTTAAGTAATTTTTCATTTAACATTAATTACTGTAATTTAATAATTACAATTAAATTAAATTATTTTAATAGCAATAAAACATTTTTGTGTTTTAGAATGTTCAAACCGAAGAAAATGATTTTATACAGTTAATAATCTGGACCAATAATAAATTTTACCCCGCACCATCCTATAGCACATAACCAATTTAGCACATTTATTAACACCCAAACAATCTCTGAATTTAGAGTGTATGAAGCCAAAGTTAGAAAATACTCTCTCAACTGATGCTGATCTAGCAGGGTTTGATAGAAGAAGCATTGCTAGATGAGCAAGTTTGGATGTTTGGAGGCAGGCCAAATTTTCGAATTTATGACAGCTTTTTTTTCTTTTACTTGGAAATGATGTTTTACAATACAGTAATAGTGAATTTTTAATATTACTTCTAATCTTGTATATGTGTGACAGATATTTAACGTGAAATTTTACAGATCAGTATAGTATTTGAGGTTTTTGACATGATGGTTTAAACCGGATAAAACCGCACACTGTCAAAAACCTGCCAACCCTTGATTTTCATGCTTTCAATTTTCATAAACTGACTTACCTGCGGCATAATATGAAGCACAACATCTCCGGACATGGTACCAAAAGCCAGCCCGGTGAAAAAGGCATTGATATGGATGAAGAAAGACTTTTTGAGAACTGGCAAAAGAAACAGGCCCAACAGACTGATGGCAGTGATGATGAATACAGCTAGTACAGCAAGCCAAGGGCCTACAAAACAAGGAAGGAAGGAAAAATCATCATGTCTTCTAATTTAAAAAAAGTGATTTACAAAAATGGAGACTATAACAATCCATTTTCTTAAATAATGCATTCAGCATGTCTACAGTAGACTCTTTCAAATCCGCACAGCTTGGGACCAGAGGTTTTGTAGATTTTAGAATTTTGTGCATTTCTGGTCATTGCTTTGTTTACATTTTTTAAACATGGATTTGGATGTAATTAACAATGAAATTGAAACTATTATGAAGGCTTACAATATAACAAAATATTAAAATAAGTAATAAACTAAAAAGAATAAAAATTTGGATAATTTTTAACATGATTAAAATATTAAAAGCAAAGGTCAAGTTAATAATCAATGTATCATCAAATATTTATTATAAAAATAAGATGTATTTTTCATATGAAATTTGCTTTATAAAGATATATCACTAATTCACATTAAAATAATTAAACAAAGAAGTTTTATTTCAGGTTTAGCCAGACTTAATAACCCAAAAATTTGGTTAATACAAAAATATATTTGGTAAAAAGATTGTGATTACTTGTAATATCAGCAACATCTTGATTTTTTCCAAAATAAATTTATTCTTCCTTCATGAACATGCATGAATTCAGTAATATTAATGAAAACTACCAATTAAAATATATGATATTGATATAAAAGTAAAAAAAAATCAAATTTTGACCCAACATCTGAACTGAGTATCTCATTGTTTACACCTGTAAATTATGTGTGGATTTTAGGGAGTCAACTGTACTTCCAATTGCAGTTTCATTAAAAAAGTGAAAAATCTGATCACACAAGTTGAGACATACACAAATTAAATTTTTATACATCCCCTGTAGGATAAAATTTCCAGTTATGAAAATTTTCCTTACCCTTTACAGAATAAGACGCAAAAAATTACATATTGATCTCTGCAAAACTCACAGAGTTGTTAAAAGCCGAAATTCATGACTTAACTACTTAAACATTCCTCTTCAAGAGGTAATGTGGATGCATTTCGAATGTAAAATATGTACCATAACACAGTTATATGTTATTTAACCTTGGACCACCATCAATGTAAAACTTTTGAAGTTCCTTTGTTACCTTAGTAAAATTTTGAAGATTTTATACAATAATGTTCAATTTTTCTCTCAACTCCTTTGAATATTCTCATCGAATTAGCAACCTTTTAGGAGTATACATCAATTTGACATGTGGGTGATAATAAGCAATCAGATTCCAAGGGTAGGGATCTAGAGTTAAATGGGTTTATTTTTAGAAAGTAATTTTTAAAATACTATTTTAGTTATTGCATCTTAGATAACAAATAATTGAATCAGCATCATTCTTAAATTATTTTTAAGAGAATGCAACTGAATTGGAGTCATCTGATAAGAGTTTTAACTTGAGTTTTGTATTATATTTATGAAAACAATGACTTCAAAAATAAATAAATAAATAAATCTCAAAATGGCATACACGATTTCTGTAATCAAATCTCCATGTCTGAAATAGAATTCAAAGCTGTCCATAATTTTACCATCAACATTTTTACTTATAAAGCCATATAATATTTCTTTTTCAAATAAAATCTCTTAATTATCTTTTAGTGTGAAGGAAAAAATTGATTCCTTATTCAGCTGGCTTTGAATTTATTCAATTGCATTTCAGTTTCTTCAATCTATATGACTTTTTTTTTTTTTTTTTTTTTTTTTTTGCATTTAATAAAATTGAACTAATAAAATTTAGACAAATTCAGCTAGTCTAAATTAATACATCTTGTGCAACCAAATCCATTCAATACCAAAAATAGTCTTCACCATGATTTAGGTTTGACATTTTTATTTGAGAACAAAGAAAACAATAAGAAGTCTTGAACGAAGACACTCACTTGAACTTTGAAACGTTTCTTCCTGAAAAACATCCACTGTTTTATTTGCTAATACTGTAGCCTTTAAGCGTGCAGTGCATACACCACTGACTGCTTGTTGCACAAGGGCTGGACAAAGCTGCAGAAATTCTGAAGATGTTATCCTTTCATTTCCTGGAGTCAAAAATCTCTGAAGAAGATCATCAGATGGAAGGCACTGTTCAAAAAAGAAAAAGGGATACAAAAATTAAAAATATTTTTAAATTCTAGATTTTATTTATTTGACAAGATTGATATATTTAATACTATTTCTGTCAACAGTATTATTTTTTAAATTTTGAATCTATTTTGTTAGTTTTTTATTTCTATTTATCAATTTCACAATGTGTTTATTTTAACAGTTTATCTGCTTCCAAAAGCAGACAGACATGCCTACTAAGTTTGGAGGGGGAGATTCTTCTACCCCTCCCCTCCCCCCAACCTGGATTAATGCTCAGTTTGAAAAATATGATAAAGGTAAAAATTACAAAGATAAAAAAGGAATAAAAAAGGTATTTATTTTTTAAGTAGATATATATTAATTTTTTAAACTGAAAAAAATATATATATATATATATATATATATATATATATATATATATATATATATATATATATATATATATATATATATATATATATATATTTAGCATAAGAAATAATCTAAAAAAATATTTCCTTTCAGTCTAACTACTTAACTCTATTCCCTAAGATAATTATTATCATCATTACTAATTGATGTTTTAGAAAAATAAATTTGTATCTGATATCAACTGTAATAATACATTAAGCTTTCAATAAAATTTCTTTAAAGAAATGTTAGTCAGTTTTAGGATTTTGTTATGAAAATTCATCATCAAATATTACATGTATTCAAACAATGGGTGACATATTTTAATGTAAGGAAGTAAGGGAAACAGGTAAAAAAAAAAAAAAAAACTAGTCGTTGGGGGCCACCGTAATACTTACCCATCATGGATATGTATATGAAAATAAAACATGTGAAACTATTTATAGAATGCATTGCAATTCATAAACAAAATTTAAATATTGTTAATATACATAGTAATGCTATAGTAAAGAACTGCTGATGTACCAATTTCGACAAATTATATAAAACGGCAAACTACTCAAGTAGTACCGAACTGCGTAAAAAAACATCCTTATAACTCCAAAAATAATAATTCTATTAACTAACAATTAACTGCGTCGGATTAAGCGTCTCATTTCCAATTAAAATATACTTTTGAATTGAAATACAGGGTCATGAAAAATCGAAGAATGTGGAAAACAAGATTACAAATATCTCGGCAACTAATAATCCGATCGACTTTGTTCTATATGCAAAATGTGTGTTATTTTATTGCCTTTTACGTCCATTCCTTAGAACAAAAAAATTCGAAAATTTTTATATACCTTCCATCAGAACGAATTTTTCGAGAGTCCGAAAAAAATAGTTCCGGATAATCGAGGTTGCTGATATTAAATAGGGTTCGTCCCATTCTTACATACAAACTACATACAAAATTTCAAGTCTCTATCTCAATTTGTTTGGGAGATAAAGCGTTTACAGACAGACGGACGGCAAATTTTTTTTTCTAAAAATATGTTTTTCGGAATCTCCACTATCTAAAACGTGTAAATCCGTCAAAAAAAATTTTCGATTTTCAAAACGATTGCAAGACTTAGCCTATACTACGTATGATGGGTAAGTAAAAAGAAAGAAAGAAAATGTGGCAAGTATTGAGAAATCATTACAAATTTAGTGTAAGTTTTAAAAAATGTATTGGTAAAAATGCAGTAGAAATAATGTGAAATAAAATTTTATTTGTATAATAATTACAATATTCAATAATACAAAAAAAAAAAAAAAAAAAAAAAAGGTGGAATTTGTTTTATATAAAAAACAAATTTTCTATCGGTTCATTTGCTAAATTCTTGTGTTTATGATCAGTAAAAAAAGAAATATATATATATGCTGACTGGTGCAGCATTTACTAGTGACAGTTTTTATCTTGTCACTGCCAAGTAGATAATGCTCAGAAATTTTAGGATAAACTATTTTGTGAGACATATTCTAATATAGTTATTGTAATGTGCTTATTAGTAGCTGATTTAAAACTCTGCTTATTATTCTTTTTATTATTATTATTATTATTATTTACCGAAAGGAAGGGGGAGGCTCAAAAAGGGAGTGAGTTTTTAAATATGTGCATATATACAGTAGACTCTCTCAAATCTGCAACCCAAAAATTCACAACTCTCTAAAATCTGATCATAATTTACAGATGTAAACAATGAAACTTTCACTTCATATGTAGGGACAAAATTTTATTTTTATATCATATCCATATGTTTTTTTATTTGTAATTTTTTTTGATAGGGTAACATCCTCAGTAATTGGCAGGCACCAGTGATTGGCACATCCTACAAAAATGCCCTAAAATAAGATTTATATCCATTTTTTAAAAAATTCAAGACCATATACCAGTTTTATGCTCATTTACTTTACCGATTATAACTTTGATTTTTGCTACTAGATGACAATAGTGCCTAGGAAAGAGAAACAATTATGGCATGTATCAAATTAGCCATTTTTGTTGCAAATACTTCTTTTCTTGCTTAAGAAAGGCATGCATTTCAATTTATTACTATCTGATTTATAATATATTTTAAATTGCAATTGAACACAGTTTTGTTTAGTTGAAAAGGGTTACTTTAATTGTGTAAAAGTCTAAGTGCCAATTACTGGTGATTACAGCAACTTTTTATAAATATATTTTTATAAAAATACTTTTTCAAATATTTTTGCTTTTAGTGGGCAAAATAGATGCACAGATATGCACTCTTTGATATAAAAATATTTGCAAGTAAATATTTTATTTCTTCGTAATGGAAACAGAAGTAAGTTTAAAGACAAATTCTTAATGTGCCAATTACTGGGAATGTTACCCTATTGCTGAATTCATGTTTTTTCATGTAGGAAGACTAAATTTATTTCTGAAAAAATTCAAGGTATTGCTCATATCACTGGTAATCACAAACTTTTTATTAAATGTATTTATGCATTAATCAAGCTTTTTTGATTATTAAGTTTGGCTAAATCTGAAATAAGACTTATTTATTTTATGATTTTGATGTAAATTACTAGTGAATCTTTATGAGGCAAGTTTCACTGAATTACTTTAGAAAAGATGTATCACAGCTTTATGATGAATATTTAACTACACACTGTTGATTATTTACTTGACTATTGCTTTTAATATTTTAATCATTTAAAAAATATATCTAATTTTTCCTTATTTTGGTTTATTACTTTACTCCCGGGAGCAGAATCGGCACAACGCTGCGAGGCACGTCACAGACTCTGGGAAGGTCAGCAGACTATTTTTCAACTGTCAAAAATTTAGCAAAAATTAAAAATTTTTGGTCCTAAATCCAAAAATTCGGACATAAAATGTATCGCGAATTTCGACAAATAGTCTTCGAAAAGAAATCAATTTCATCATAGATCGTGAAAACACGAAAATTTCGTCGAAAGATCGTGAAAAAACGGCAAATTTCATCAACAAATCACGAACAAGCGGCAACTTTCTTCAAAACCTCGCTAAAAAAGGCAAATTTCTTCAAAAGATCGCAAAAAACAGCAAATTTCTTCAAAAAATCACAAAAAACGGAAAATTTCTTCAAAAGTTCACGAAAAAATGACAGTTTTCGTCAAAAGATCGCGAAAAAAAGGCAGGTTCCGTGAAAAAATCACGACACAACGCCGAATTTTTTCTAAAATTCGCGAAAAAACGACAAATTTCTTCAAAAAATTGCGAAAAAAACGGCACTTTTCTTTATAAAATAATGAAAAATCTGCAAATTTCTTCAAAAAATCACGAAAAAATGACAAATTTCTTCAAAAGATCTGAATAAAACGGCAAATTTCTTCAAGAGATCTCGAAAAAATGGCAAATTTCTGCAAGAGATGGCGATAAAACGGCAGTTTTTGTCAAAAGATCCCGAAAAAACGGCAAAATTATTCAAAAGATCGTGAAAAAAAGCAGCAGTTTTCGTCAAAAGACCAGAAAAAACGCCAAATTTTGTCAAAAAAGCGTGAAAAAAATGCAAATTTCGTCAAAAGATCGCCAAAAGTGACATCTTTTTTCGCTCTTTTTTGGACCGGACCCTTTCACATCCAGCGCCAGAGGGGTTCACCACTCTTACAGCCTACCCACAAAACACACAGTAACGTGAAGGCCCTCTGTGGATGACTAGACATGAAAAAAGCCCTTAGGCCGCACGCTATTTTTCGCGTCAAAAGATCATGAAAAACCAGCAATTTTTGTCAAACGGGAGACCCCGCCCTTTCTTTTGGACATATGTATGAGGTGTTAAAAATTCTGACAACAAAGGCAACTTCTTTTTTAAAGTATACTTTTCTTTCATGTCTATCACAAATACTTGGGAGGTTTGAGTGCATATAATGTAATGCGAGGGATTGGTCTGCAGACTGTTTTTTAAGTTTTTACTTGTGTTGCAGACTGCAGAAAAAAATTCTGCTGCTGGGACTTTACTTAATTATTTTAATATTTTACTATACTGAAAGCACTCATTATAATTTAAAAATAAAAAATATAAATAAAGAAAATGAACAGAAATTTGCAAATTTCTAAAATCTGCACAACCTCTGATCCCGGCTTTCAGGATTTGAGGGAATTTATTGTATACATATTATATTATCTAATAGAGAAATTCATTTCTCAAAGTAATACGCATAAATTTCAATAAAATCTAAATTCAAACTTCTGGCATTAAATAGATTAAAATCATAACTTTTTTCTCCTAACTTTTCATATTAAGAAAATTTATACAAAGCTCTTTCAATAAATTTAAATATTCAATTTATAATTACATACAAGTTAGCTGCTACCAAAAGCAAAGTTATTATTAATAAACTTATATTAATATAAAGACAAAACAAATAATTTGAAATTAAACATAATTTAATAATAAGCATAAAATTTAAACATTAAAAGGAATGCAAAAATTTACTTTTATATACAGCAAATCTCCCAAAACTCACTTCATTTGCTAAGTTTTTATGTTCATGATCACTAGGAAAAGGCATATGTCGAACGGCACGTTTGCTAGTGGCAGTTCTCATTGTATCATTGTCTTCAAGGAGATAGACATCAGAATTCTGAGGTTGCACTAATTCTACGGATGCATTTTTAGAATTTTTCGCAGGTGGGATCAATACAACAGAAGTGGAATCTGTTGACTGCCCATTTGTGGTAGGAAAATCAGATTGGTCTTCATTTCCAGAAAGCGAAATGGAAGTGCTGGCTGTATTGTCATTTACAACATCTGTCTTTGAGGTGCCTTTCCATTTGTAGGTGGTGCCGGCAGAAGCTTGCTTTTCAGGATTAGCAGTGACACCAGAGAAACAAGTATTTTTCTGAACACCGTGATCAATATGGTTTCCTTTCCTTTGCATCTGCAAGTCGTTCCATAGTTTTGTAAAACCTAGAACAGAAATATTATTTATTGTTGAGATTTAAATTAAAAAGATATTTTTAAACAAAACTATTACACTTTTTATTTGTTATTTATATTTTATTTTCTGCTCTTTGATACTTAAAACATTTTATCATTGCAGTTTTAAAGCCAATCAACATATTTTAAAAAAGAGCATTGTTTGACACACAATTAATTACATTTTTGTTTAAACTCATATACAATTGTAAACCTAAAATATATTTTGATAAATTATCTTCATACAATTCTTTTCATACACAGTTAAAGAAAAATGCTTTCAAATGAACTTCTAAAAACATTAAACATTGTACTGTCACAAGAAATATGACTTTGTACATAATTTTTATGGTTCTAGTCTATGACAAAATGAGAGAAAAATTGATAGCAAAATTCCATTTCCCCCCCCCCCAAAAAAAGGGGGGGTAGTTTATAAGATACAACTGTATGTAGGAGGGAAGGGGGGGGGATTTGGAGCAGGTGTGCCAATTTAATAATGTTTTTATTTTCATAAAATCTGACAAGTTATTTTGGCTTTTGTGCAATGAAAAAAGAGCATGACATCTGGTGATTGATACATTATGAAATATCAAAATGCCCCCCCCCCCCTCACACACACATACACACATTTTAACCAATTGGCAACCTTAATCTGGGGATTTAATATTCACAGATGCAAAAAAAGTAGGAAAAAGTATTCACATGACAAGCTGTCAAAGAAAATTTGAATATGTATGTACTGCAAATGTATATTATCATATGGCTTAGTTACATATAAGTAATTAATTGCTTCTCAATGTATTAATTAGTGCAAAAAAATGAGGAAATCATTGATACATTTGATAAATGGAGAGTATTATGATAAGTCATTGTTACAGAAACTCCCAAAGAGGAATCGCAAGTTGTAGAGTATATATTATTAGTGATATATAACACATGTAAAATATGTGTATAATATATGTATGACATGTATGTAAATATATATGTCAGAAATATGTATACATCACATATGTGACATTATAGGTGGAAACTGGGGAGTTAAGTTAAATGTCAGTGGCGGATAGACCCAGTTTCATTAGTGGCCACTTTTTAAAAGTTAGTGGCCTCTATAATGTTTCAGATTTTATTGACATCAAGATAAACTATAATCGTTATACATATACATATTTTTCTATAAATCAGAGTTTTATACCAGCCAGCTATTTATGATAAGAGTAGGGAAACAGCCAAAATTCAAGAAAATTACTTTAAAATCTCAAAATCTGTTATCACATTGACTTTTTAGAATATATTTTTGGATTATTTGTAAATGTTCATAAACACAATTAGCAATCAAATTACTATTGCTTTCTTTACATAAAAAAAAAAAAAAAAAAAAAAAAAAAACTAAATCAAAATTCCAACAATTAGGTGTATTAAAAAAAGAGAGGTTTTACTTTTAATAACATACCTGCCAACATGTCAGTTTTGAAATCCTTACAATTTTTACGATGCATTCTTAAAAGTAATATCATTTCTTAACAATATTTTCTATGCTACATTTATATTTATTTGTTTACATTTTGTCAAAATAAAAACATGAAATCGCATAAGAAAATATTTTTGCAATTTCATACTTGGGAACATGTTTCTAAAAAGCTGTCCTGCATGATCTGCAATAGATAGCGAAAGATTAAATTCACAGCAAATTTTTTGAAATGTTACAGTAGAGAGAGAGGGGGGGGGGGATAAGTATTCACTTTTTTCCTGCAACTCTTTCATGAAATTTGCGTTTATATGCGATCTTTTCACGAAGTCGGCATTTTATCTGCTGTTTTTAGATAAAATCGGAATTTTATACGCGTTCTTTAGACGAAACAAGCGTTTTTTATTGCAATCTGTGGACGAAAGAGACTTTTTTCTGCGATCTTATGACGAAATCGGTGTTTTTCCTGCGATCTTTTGGCGAAATCTACAATTTTCCCGCGATCTTTTGATGAAATCTGCATTTTTTCAATGATCTTATAACAAAATTTGCGTTTTTGTGTGATCTTTACATGAAAATGGCATTTTTTTCCCACGATCTTCTGATGAAAACGGTGTTATATATGCACGATCTGTTGACAAAATCGGCATTTTATCTACGATCTTAAGATGAAATCAGCGTTTTATCCACGATCTTTTGACAAAATCGGCTTTTTATCTATGATCTTTAGACGAAATCAGCTTTTTATCTATGATATTTTGAACAAAATCGCCATTTTATCCATGTCTTTTGGGCGAAATTGGTTTTTTCCAGTGATTATCAGACGAAATCATCGTTTTATCTGCGATCTTTTGGCGAAATCGGCATTTATTCCACGATCCGGTCACGAAATTTGCATTTTCAGCAATCTTATGCCAAAATTCGTGTTCTATCTGAGAAACTTATCCGCGATTGTTTTTTTCTGCGAGCAAAACCGTACAACAGTACACTTAGCACAAAATCCGTACATTGTACGGCCAAACCCTACAAGTTGGCAACTATGTAATAAGCAAATGTGTTATTAACACACTAAATACATTGCATACAGTTGAAATCTAAGTTGGTGAGTGTATTTCACACGATTAAACAGTATTTCTTGAAGAAAAATAATCTAACTGCTGAGTATATGAAGAGTTGAAATACTGGAGATACTACTACAATGTGCTTAAAATATATTTGCGTCTGGTGGGGAAAAAAGAAATAAATTATTTGAAATGTATTGAAATGCAAATGTATTTTGTGGAATAAAACTGTATTCCTTAAACAAATAATTCAACTTAAAAGCAACCAACTGAAATATTGAAAATATTGCTAAATTGTAGAAATCTGTTTGCATCCCGCAGGAAAAAAAGAACCAGTTTGCTAATTAGATGTATTCAAAGTAGAGACAATTCTATGAAAAAAAAGGAAATTTCACCTGGCGATCGCTAACATTTTTAAAAGGCCATTTCGTGAGTGGCGACTAATGTGGCAATCGATGGCCGATTTTTTAATTGCCAATTTTACAACTTTAATCGCCATGTGGTGAGTGACGACTGCTAATTTTCACCTATATGTGACATACAATACAGATATAGTGAATATATGAGGACCAAAAGAATTTCTTAAAAACACCATAAAAAAGATATAGATGGGCTAGGCCTTTTGAAAGTGCTGAGCCTTTCTTCATCAGGTATAAAGAGGACATGCTACTACTTTTCAAACAGGAGCAAGACTAAAATTAACGATAAGGGAAAAGAACAAGTTAAAGAAACATCCAAAAGAAAAGCAGGCAGAAACAGCGAATATCACACAAGAGCATAATGCAATCATAAGAGCTCAGAGTAGAAGGAGAGTTATAAAAATCAAATTGAATAAAATCAAAAATTAAAGGAAAACACAGAAATATAAATGAAATAATAGTAATAAAATATAAAATAAATGCAGTTAAATAAAAATAAATAAATTAATTAAAATATAAAGAAATATATAAAATAAAATAATAAATAAAATAAGTAAATAATAAAAAAGTAAAAATACATAGAAAATAAACATAGAAAATTAAATCTACATTAAAAAAAATATTATCAAACTAACATTAATTTATATTACACAAAATATATATATTAAACTAGCTGCCCCGCCCGGCATTGCCCGGGTCCGTATTAACAATATTAAACAAACTTGAAATTTGTATGATTTTATCATTAACTCGTTAGATGCAGAAATGCATTGTCTGAAATACGTAGCCACTGACTGTGTGAAAAATCGGTTTTAAAAACAACAACTAATATTAAGCTTTAAAAATATTCAAAATGAGCAATGAAAAACGCGGGAGGTAATATGTATCCAACGATTGCATGATTTTCGTGTTAAAAAGTTGATATTTACCCGTAAAAAACACTGTTAAGTCGCGTAACTAATTATTATTTTCACAAACAAATCCCAAGTGAAATATTTTGAATTTCAAACTAATTATATCACTTTTAAATCTGACTATATCATGAGTGAAATCGATCACGATGGTAGCTAAAAGATTGGTATATAGTATTATAATTTCAGAGCTATTTAACAAAAGTAAATGTTATTTTTAATCAAATCTTGCGTAATGTTCACTCTGTGTATAAATTCCTAACCTTAAACTTTTGTACCTTAACCAGAACCTGTGTGTAACCTAACAGCAACTTAACAGTACCCTACCGTAAATTAAATATAACAGAAATATAACCTAGTCTTCACTTTATTGTAACATATCCTTATTCTAACCATAACATAAATGCAATTTAAATTTAACCTAAATAATATAATAGAAAAAAAAAACCATTTTAAAAAATTACTATTTCTTTGTAAAATATGCTTCAGCTGTAATTCATTTCTTTCAATTCGTTTCATTAATACAAAATTCCTTCCTCGTGCTTTTGTTTGAGACATTAAAATTTCAGCGATAAATGGTTTAATATTGCAAACCTTTTTTTCGGTTTACTTCGCCTCCACCTATCTTTTTCTCCATGGTGTACAGCAGCTGTGATAAAAAAAATCCTCATTTAAACTGACAGTTTGCCAGTCTATGAATTTTAAAGGTATGTCCCAGCTTTTTTAATTATTTCTGCGAAACTTTTATGCAACCAATCAACCATAAGAAAATGAAAGGGGAAAAAAGCGAAAAAAGGCGATTTTTTATGAGAGTGAGCTTTGGAATTTAATTAATTACTCAGTTAATAAATAGAATTTTGAAATTCTGAGCTTCAGGTGCATCAGGAGAGGCATTGGGCTACTCTCAAAAAAATTTTGAGCTTCGTACGTGCTGTAGATTTTGCTAACCATCGCAGACACACACACAGACAGACAGAGCGTTTTGTTCTTTTATTAGTATAGATGGTAAAATTGAAAAGTTTTTTCAAGCTGCAGAGAGCATGGTTGAAACAGATTTTTTTATCAACAATAATTTCATAGTTAAAAGAAATTGTTAAATTTTCAAGAAAGTCCAATTCTGGGGGTCTATTGGCATTAAAGATAACTTTTGCATTTTGAAAATTAAAACTATGGCTAGAATACCAAAAATGGAAGAAAAGTATTTGACGATTGAAGATTTATAATTTTTTTGATTATTTACTTAACAAGAATGTTATTTTAAAGTCAAAACGACTAGATTAATATGAACATTTGGCATATATAAAGCTTATGGCATATACATATTTAATACATGATGTATGTTTTACATAATCATAATTGTAACTTCAGCTTAATCATAATTTTGGAAGCTGGCGTAACAGGAAAATACTGTTATTTCATAAAGATATAACACTCTGATGAGAATTTACAATGTAAAATTTGCAGAAAGTGCTTTTGAAAACTGCTTTTGAAAACTGCTTTTTGTCACTAAATACAACTTTGTTGTTTTCTCAACTATACCAAGATCGCTAGAAGAAGAAATAATCCAATATTTTGGAATAAACTGTTAAGTTTTTTAACCAAATTACAATGCCAAAAATAAAAAAATATACAATACCAGATTGTGTCATAACTCTTTCACACCCATCACCATAGTGAAGAAAAATATCATCCAGAAAGTCTGCAACAGATTCACCAACATCAATACATTCTCCTAATGGAAAGAGAAAAGGAAAAAGCTTATGAGAAAAATAGAAAATAAATTTTTAAAACTTAATAGTTTCATACTTATAATAGTCCAAGAGCCGACCACACAAAACCTAAGTCATCGAGCACAAGAAAAAATTGTTTATTTTAACACAGAGTAGTCATAGGGTAATCTAATGATGATCCATGTCTGCCAGAAGCAAAATGGTGCACAAAAAAAAAAAAAAAAAAAAAACCACTAGTGGTTTACTCGTAGGCTTAGCATTGTGTTTGTCCGACAATCAAAAGTATGAAAACATGGGTAATTGGGTGCAGGAAAACACAATGCTAATCTTACGAGTCAACCACTAGTGGTATTAGAGATGTAAATTTTCCGGAAAAATATAAGTGGCGGAAATAAACTGGTTTTTTTTCAGAAAAAACTGGAAAAGTTGGAAAAATTGATTTTTTATGATTGTTTCTCTCAAATAAATTATATTTTCTTAGAGAATATTAAATAATAAACATTTTTTCCCCATTTATTTGTATTAAAAAGAAAATTATTTTCACTTTATATTACACAATAAAAAGAAAGAAGCAAAGTCTGGTGTTAAAAGTTTAGGTTTTATTTATTTTTTTTTTCCCACAACTTAAGAATTTTTATTAAACGCTATTGTTATATCATATCTCTGTTGAAATGATTTTTCAATTACATGTTTAACTACCGATTGATCTAATGTAAAAACCTGAGACAATATGTCTGCAGTTTGGAATGAGATAAATTATGCATCCCATTTACATAAGTATAGTTTTTAAGAAATGATACTAGTTTAAAGAAATAAATTATTGCAGTTTTGTCTATATTATAAATATCAGTATTCAAAAATTCCATTGTTTGTTTAAAAAATGTATATTTTTACAATATTACATTCTTACGTAATTTTTTCCTTTTATTACATAATTTTTTTCTTTTTATCTTGAAATCTGGTGTTCCATTCTTGAGTAAGAAACCATATTCAATAATGTTTCCATATGGTAATTTCATATTTCTAAGAGTGGAACTCAAAAGTTATGAAAAGAGAACACTACAAATAGAAAATGCTCACTATTTGAGGAATTAACAAAAGCAGTTACACAGAGAGATAAACTTCTAGTGTGCTTTAGAAAACTGCCAAAACTCAAAGTTTAATCAAGAGGGAAAGTATAATTTGGAACATAGTTACTTGTAATTATATATGATTTTTTTTTTTTCATCGCAGTTGTACTTATCTAATGCAAACGGCCCATGTTTTGCAACATTATTGTATATTATGGAGATCAATTTTAGATTCAACACCTTGAAAAAAACCCATTAATCAGCTATAACAAAATCAGGAACTGGCTGAATCTGTAGTTTGATGAAAAATCGTCCTTTAGTTCTTGAGATCATTAGTTCTTGAGATAGAACTATTGTGGAAATCATGAATAATGCAGCATAAAAGAGCCATCGGTTGGGCGATGTACACTAATAACTAAACATCGAGTTTATATCAAGGTGTAACTGAATCTAAAGTTTTGTGAAATTATGTGCATCAGTTCTTGAGATAGAGTGCCAATAAAATTTTTGTCACATACAGACTCGCACAGTAACAGATATTTTCCAAAAACCACCAAATTGTGTTCAGGATCTTCTAAAACATTTAAATACACCAAAAACTAGAAGTAAAATTTTTCACAAATTCTATACTTACTTCTTGTAAAGATAGAAGAAAATAATAAATGCAAGCTTCAAATTTTTGTTAAATTTTCAATTTTCCATTTCTATTAATCGGCATATTATTGTAATAATTTTGCTCATGAATTAATTTTTAAAAAGAGAAGTTGTATTTAATTATATATCTAGTTTTTTTTTTTTTTTTTTTTTTCCATGTAATCCTGTTTTTGTGAAATTGGGAACTTCTTGTACATACTTATACAAAATATAATCAAAATTTCTAAATTAGAAATTATTACTATATTTAGGTTCCTATTTAGACATTTTTAACAAGATTATTCACACATATAAACAACTTAATAAGATTCAGTTGCTATATGGCATGAGATTTTTCTTCAATCACTGCATTTGTGAAAGATTCAATTTAGAGATTAAACTTTTTTCTGAAATGTCTATTTTCAAGAGAAATTTTGCAAAGGGTCTTGTGTTTCAAACTAGAAAAAAAATGTGAAGGATCCTTTCAAGTCTTCTCAAACAGATTTCTGCTAAGAGACCAGATTACCCACATTAAAGTTTTCATGTGGGACACTCAACATAAAAAATAAATAAAATAAAAAGTATGAGAATGTAGCTATTACAAAATTTTCAATATATTATTTACAAATGAAATTTCAATTTTTCCAGTTTGGAAAAATTGAAAAATGAGCCTTCAGAAAAAAACTGAAAAAAACCCGGTTTTTTTCCCAACTTTTCCGGGTTTTTTCCGAGCATTCCCATCTTAAAGTGGTATTCATTTTTGGCTTATGCACCCCTTCGCTTCCGTCAAACATGGATCATTAGATTCCCCTATTGCTATTCTTCCTTAAAATAAAGGAGTTTTTCTTCTGTTCAATGACTTAGGTTTTTGTGTGGTCAGCTCTTGGACTATAAGAATAGTTGAATCTTACATATTTTTGCATCATGTATTTGTATCATGTTGTCAGGGGAGAAAAGAAATCACATGATTTTTGCATAGAAAAGATTATTTAAAATTAACAAATTAGATTTCATATTACAGATGACAAGTGGCACTGTTGTGAACTGTTTTTTTTTTTCTTTCTTTTTTAATGATTACAGTAGACTCCTTCAAACATGCACAGCTTAAAGCCATAGGTTATGTAGATTTTAGAATGTGGTGGATTTCTAGTCATAGTTTTGTTTACAGTAATTTGAATGCAACAATGTAATCAAAATTATAATGAATGCTTACTGTATAGTAAAATATAAAAATAATTAAGTACATTAATAAACTAAAACAATAAAAATTAAAATAGTATTAAAAAGGATTAAATTATTAAAAGTATAGATCAAGTAAATGATTAATAACGCATAATTAAGTATGCATAATAAAAATGAGATACATTTTTTTTTAATTATTGAAAATACATTATATCAAAAATCATAAAATAGGAAGTTTTATTTCAGGTTTAGAAAAATGCATTGCTGTAAATCTACATGGCAGAGTAACTAATTTTTCATTTCTTACTTTAAGTATAATTAAATAAAATATGGAAATTTTTCATCTTTATCCATGTACCAATTTTAGTTGACATGTTTGTCTTAACCTCACCAGGGAACACCTAGCTTTCCCTCATTTTAACTGTTTGATAGCTCTATTGCTGATAATTTAAGATTTATAACTAGGTGAAGAGTTTATACTAATTTTTTTTTATTTTACCTAAAAAACAGGACTCATCATAGGCACACTTTAAAAGAGTCTCCGCTCCCACCTTTTTTCATCACTAATTTGTGCCATCTTCACCCCACTCCTTCTCCTCTCTGTAGTTCTGCTTTGTACTTTTTACATTCAGGGATTTAGTGGAGGGTATAAACGAGGGCATACGCCGTATATCTTCTGAATTTTTAAAAGGAACACCATATACCCTCTGTTTCTCAAGAAATTTATATAACCTATACAATATTTATATAGTTTATTATATAAAATATTGCCTTGAGCGTATACCTTCTGCTTATAGCATATATCCTCTGTTATTTTTATGACTACACCCCTGTTATCATTGCTTATAAATTGTTTAAATACCTCTAAGAAGTCCTAATAAAAGTAAAAGACGGTAATTACTTAGAAATTAACATTTTTTTAAAATAAGAAAATAAATTTAATTACATGTAACATTTCACTTCAAATGAGATATGAGCAATACATAATTAATTTACTTCAAGGAAAAATAGCAATTTTTAAAAGAAACGGAAAATTAGATATAAAAAAGACAGAACAATACATTTACTGTTTAGGAAACAAAACTGGGATTAGAAAATAAATATTTTATAGAAGTTATTGTAGATATATTATTTGTATAATGTTTACGCTTTACTTTGAAAGACTGAGGCATTCTGTAACATTTAGACATCTTTCTAGCGAAAATTTAACTTTCTTCTCTATCAATTGTAAGAGAAAATCAGCTATATTGGATATGCAGGCATATGTTTGTTTGGAGGGGGGGTTTTTTGAGACTTATAGCGGCTGAGCTATGCAGGCATAATTTGCCGCAAATATTTACAAACAAACAAAGATTCATAAACGGGAATGAATCAGAATAAAAACTCATAATTCGTGAATGAATCGTCATTGGTTGAATGTTGGTTGATTAAATATGGAAGCAAAAGTTACTCCCGAAAATTTAACATTGATGATAGAGTTAACATTATAAAATATAATTTTTATAAGGAAAAGGCAAATTTACAAACAAACACTTCCGTCAACCAATCTACCACTATAATTTTGTCAAAGCGATCATTGCAGGAAACTTCTTGGCAACATAGGCCAATCATATCATCGCGTATCATAGAGCTGCCTAACGTCAAACACTCACAAACCAATCAAATTTCTGATACTCATGTGTGCAGTAGAAACTCTGGGAGTTGATTTCTCTTTGCGAAAAAAATTCCGAAATTCGTCAAAAATTTCAAAAATCGCACTTTTTAGGCTTTGATATATCTGGTGGGGCACGAGATAAAAATCTGAAATTCTGGCCTTTGATAGTATTGTGTAGCAGTGTTATGCACAAAAAATTTCAAGAAGGAGATTTTACTACAAGCTGAGATATGGCATGGTCAATATGTAAAAACAATACTTCTAAACTATAGTAACCGCTTTTTTGACCAAGGTCTTGGCGGACACGTGGGAAAGTGTCAAAGTTGGTTGATCTCGTTATACAATACTTTAATTTTCAATTTTACTTTTAAGTTTTACGTATTGAAGGTAAGCGTATTTCTTCCATTTTTCGTATTCGTTATATTTATTTTGGACTTTAGCTATTCTGAAATTTACAGAAGATAGTGTAGCAGCGCTACACATTAATGATGACTAGTACAGTCATCAAGATTAGTACTGACTCTATATCAGAAACTTTAAACTCACATGTTGAAATAACTGAAAATCAGGAAGTCCGTGCTGATTTCAATAACAGTAATGATTTATTAGCGAGGTCTTTGGCTCCGGAAGAAACTTTACTTCAAAAAGCGGCAGAAAATAATGGAAAAAAATTCACAATTTTTTTACAAAGTGAGGATTCTGATACAATCCCCAAACGTAACCCCCGTGTAATACAAGCTGAAATAAAAGCAAAAATTGAACATGCTTCAAAAATAAATAACGTACGCTATACCAGAAAAGGAAGTTTAATTTTTTTAACTGACGACGTTCATTGCGCTATTGATATAGTAAAATTGAAATCTTTCCTAGGAGTAGCTGTAAACTCCAAAGTTGTATGGGACAATATAACAAATAGATTCTTATTATTTAATATACCAGTGGATGTACCTTTAGAAGTGATAGCGAGTTAAGTAGAAGAGTGCAATAATATCAATATCCTAGAATTAAGACGTTTTTTGAAGAGGGGAAATACAAGGGAGTATTCTCCTATTTTAATAACCATATTAGGTACTAATTTACCTAAAGAAATAAAGATTTGGTACACGTTACAACGTATAAAACAATTTATTGATACCTCTCGTCAATGTGCCAAATGTTATAAATATAATCACAGTACAATTAGATGTCCATCGCAACCCTTATGTTTTATATGTGGAACAGAACATACTGATGATTGCACTAATCCGGTCTCTTGTAGCAATTGTGGGGAGGAGCACAGAGCTGACTATACAAATTGTCCTACTCGAATTAAAGAAATAGACTTTTTAAAATACAAATGCACAAACTTTTTGTCAATAACTGAAGCTAGACGAAAATATAAAATAGAGTCAGACCAAAAGACATATAGTAGCAGTAGCAAACAATTCAAACATTAAACAAGATGAATTACAGAAAATTTTTGAAAAAAGAACAAACTACATGCTAAAAAAAAAAATGGATTTATTTACTACACAAATAAATAGAGTAATAGAGGCGTTTAACAAGAATAAAAATATTTCAGATAACATTCAAGATATGGAACAGGAAGAGTACGCGTTAATAACAGATCCACAGCAGAAAAACAAGAGAGGAAAACCCTCAGAAGAACAACAAGATCCAAAAAAACTATGTCTAGAATAGGGATGCACCGAATAGTGATTTTGGCCGAATACCGAATACCGAATATTCGGCCGACAGGTGAACCGAATACCGAATATTCGGCTAGCCGAATAGTAATTATTGGGCCGAATACCGAATATTCGGCCAACCGAATAGTTAACTATTCGGCCGAATACCGAATATTCGGCTTTCCAAATTCTTTTTATATTTTAAAATTTAAAGGTATTAAAATGTTACTTTTTGAAATAGTTTTACATAATATTTAATAAAAGAAACTTACATTTTGATAAACAAGAGCTTTTTATAAGAACATTTAGTATTGAAAAAAAATCTGCCTTGACTTATTTAAGAAGTACAATTATGAACTTTAATTAATAAAATTTTCTATGAATCAAAACAAACATTTTAAAATCAAATAATGAAAAAATGGCCGAAGAAAAATTTTACAGTCTGATAATTGTCCTTTTTAAATAACTCAAGGCAAATTTTTTTCAATATAAAGTACAAATACTTTCAACTTAATTTTGAATAAAGGCATGTTTGGCTCATAGTTCTTTTCTTATGAATGGTGGTATTTTCCACCCTTCCCATCATACCAAATTTTACAGAAATCAAAGCATGTGAGTTGAAAATATGTTAATCTTATTTATTGTTAATATAATAAACGAACACACAAGTTTTGACCTAGAGTGAGATGAAATACAATGTACTTATGACTCAATAAGTTTATTATGATTATGGTTTCATGAACAAACATTGTCTGCCTTGATAGCTATTACTAATCTCAAAAGTTGTTGTTTTTTCTTTTAAAGGACTTTTATTTGGGGGAAAGCAAGAAACAGATTATTTACTAAACAAAATTTAGAAACTGGTATCTGCACATAATTTATTCCCAAGGAGAATCCTAATAAATCACCATTTTAATCCTTCTCATGTTTAATTTTCTTAAGTTATACTTTACAAACAGCAAATAAATAATGTAAAAACATTCTATTTTATTTAAAAATGATTTTGTTTCTAATTATTTTAAATATAAATTAAAAAATTGACAGTTAAAAGTAGAAATAGTGAAAAGTTTGTAAAAGTTTTTATTAAGTATTGAATGGCCGAATACTTTGATATTCGGCCATACCGAATATTCGGCAGGCCGAATAATTTCATATTCGGCCAAGCCGAATATTCGGCCCAACCGAATAGTTTAATATTCGGCCTAACCGAATATTCGGTAACATGGCCGAATAGGCCGAATACCGAATAGATACCGAATATTCGGTGCATCCCTAGTCTAGAAAAAGAATTCAAAAATAATGAACGGGTAGATAAAGAAAGTAATATTAAAAAGCCTTATATTAAAGGATCGGGTTGTGGACGAGGAAGAAAGTAGTCATAATCTCATTTCCTAATTTCACCGTTTTATTATTTTTTGAGACCTTTCATTTTTCTTATTAGAAGCGATCCTTTTATTAAGTTTTTCTTTTCTTGACTGTACTTTATTTTTATTATTAGAATGGACTTAAATTATTGGATGTTGCAGTGGAACTGCAATGGTTTCAAAAATAAAAAATTATGGTTTCGCACTAGCACTTTTAAAAATAGTTTAATCTGGATTATTCAAGAAACCTGGCTCAAGCATACTGATAAAATACATATTCCCAACAAAATCATATTCCGTCAAGATAGAGATCCCAGTCGAAGAGGAGGGGGACTACTGATTGCAATAGACAAAAAAATCCCAGCCATAAGATATGATATAACTCCTCCCTGTCTAAATGTAGAAGTTCAAGGCCTAAAAATTTGGTGGCGTAAAAAGTGGATTACCATAATAAATATTTATTCAGCAAGACCTTTTGGCGCATGGCTTAACGCGCGCCATAAAGTTAAACTGTTATGTGAAAGGAATAATAAATAATGCCAGCCTGAAAGTAAAACATTAACAACATATTTAATAAAAACAAAAACAAATAAAAAGTTATATGATTAAATTAATTAAGAATTAGCGTTGCAGACAGTGAGATCGTTACACACGCACGATCGCTCAACAGAGCACAGTTCGAATCAACTCGTGAAGTCTGGGCAAGAATGTCCGTTCCTCCGAAGAGGTTGCCGGAAAAAGTCAGTCTCGCCAAAGGCGGTGAAAGTTTGTTAGCTTGGTAGCTTAGCGCTACTTTGGCGGAGCAGTCCGCTGCACACTCCCTCCGCAGTGTCATTGGAAATGAACATAACGCCGGGGTGGCCGAACGAGTCGTCCAGTACGGGTAGTTGGTACAGGCTGTTGATTGCACAAAGGTTGCATAACTGGGACAGTTTTTTCGTTGAGTAAAGGTTTCACAACTGGGAAAGGTTTTTCGTTGAGTAAAGGTTTCACAACTGGGACAGGTTTTTCGTTGAGTAAAGGTTTCACAACTGGGACAGGTTTTTCAGGGTATAAAGGTTTCTCAAAGGTTTCACTATCCATTGTTGTGAAAGCTGGCTTGAGTCTGTCAATCGAGATGGTTTGCTTACACCCTCTGATTTCTAGATCAAAGGTTTTATTACCTCTAAGAATGACCTTAAATGGCCCGTCATATGGAGGTTGAAATGGTTTTCGTACACCATCATGTCTTATGAAGACGTGAGAACATACAGTCAGGTGTGGGTGCACGAAAATTGATCTCTGGCCATGGCAGGAAGTGGGGACTGGTCGCACTGCAGCAAAATGGGACTTTAAGTCCTCCACAAGTTGCTTCGGTGAGGCATCTGCTGGTGTCGCGTCGAAAAATTCGCCTGGCAGTCTAAGAGGCTTTCCATAAACTAACTCAGCAGTCGTTGCACCAACATCCTCTTTGAAGACTGATCGAAAACCAAGCAGCAATGTGGGCAAGGCTGCAGACCACTGGTCAGTGTTGTGGGCTTTTAATGCTGCTTTTAAAGGGCGATGGAATTCCTCTTCCTCTATTAATCCGTTCGTTTGAGGATGATATGGGGAAGTGCGGCTTCGTTTGATGCCCATCAGCTGGGCAAGGGCACTAAATAAGGCACTCTCAAACTGTCTGCCCTGGTCAGTGGTAATATAGGCTGGACAGCCGAATCGAGCAATCCACTGTGTGTAAAAATTTTTAGCCACTGTCTGCGCAGTTATGTCTGGTATTGGAACCGCTTCTGGCCATCGCGTGAATGTATCTATCATCGTTAAACAGTAATAGTTTCCCTGAGAAGGAGGGAGAGGGCCTACAAGATCGAGGTGTACATGATCGAATCTCTGTGACTGGTCTGTGAATTTCCCTAATGGAGATTTTGTATGGCGAATTACTTTCGACTTTTGGCATGGGATACAATGCTTAGCCCACTTAGTACAGTCTTTTCTCATAGAAGGCCAAATAAATCTGGACCGAACTAATTTTGAAGAACTACGAATACTGGGGTGCGATAAATTATGTAAAGTTAAAAAAACTTTTTGACGAAATGGTTGAGGAATATAGGGTCGAGCTGTACCCGTTGATAGGTCACAATAAATAGGAATGTCACAATCAGGTAAATTGGTAAAGTGGTTTTTTTTAATTGTAAAGTTTCCGAATTAGCAATTAGGCTTTCCAGTTCTGGGTCTGTTTGCTGCGCTTGGGCAATTTCCGTATAATTTATGGGGTTTGGCATACTTATAGCATTTATACGTGAAAGTGCATCTGCCACAATATTATCTGACCCTTTTATGTGACGAATATCGGTAGTAAATTGGGAAATAAAATCCAATTGCCTAGCTTGTCTTGGAGAACATTTATCGGAGCGCTGATGGAAAGCAAAAGTGAGTGGCTTGTGATCTGTATATAGGGAAAAATTTCTCGCTTCAAGCATATGTCTAAAATGTTTTATGGCAGCATATGCGGCTAAAAGTTCCCTGTCATATGCACTATATTTTTTCTCTGTTTGAGAAAGTTTGCGAGAGAAAAAGGCGAGAGGTTGTAATTCCCTATCCACTATCTGCGACAATGATCCGCCTATAGCAAAATCTGATGCATCGACTTGCAAAACTAATTCAGCATCTGGTTTTGGATGTGCTAATAGAACCGCATTTGCAATTAACTTTTTACAATTATTAAATTCTTCCTCTGCTTTTTCTGTCCAGTCAAGTTTTGTCTTATCATTTTTCTTCGCCCCTTTTAAATAGGAAGTTAAAAACACTTGATGGTTTGCTATGTTTGGTAAAAATCTCCGAAAAAAATTTAAAAATCCCAAAAATCGCTGAAGATCTTTAATGGTTTCGGGCTGAGGATAATTTAGAATAGGCTCAACTTTATCAGGTAAGGGTTTAGTGCCATCGCTAGTAATTAAGTGGCCTAAGAAAGAAATTTCCGATGCACCAAATATACATTTAGAAACATTTATGGTTAATCCATACTTATTTAGTCTCTCTAAAATGGTTCTTAAATGTGCTTTGTGTTCCTCCTCATTAGCGCTAAATATTAAAATGTCATCTAAATAGATATAACAAAATGGGAGATCACCCAGAATTTCATGCATGAATCGCTGAAAAGTTTGTGCAGCTCCGCATAGCCCAAAATTTAAATATGGAAATTCAAATAACCCAAATGGGGTACAAACTGCTGTTTTCTGTACATGGTCCGGATGCACAGGAATGTGGAAATAGGCACGAACAATGTCTAATTTTGAGAAAATTTTTTTGCCATGCAAGGTATTAGAAAAATCCTGAATGTGAGGTATGGGATAACGATCCGGTACTGTTTTGTAATTTAATCTCCTGTAGTCCCCAACGGGGCGAATGCTACCTGAGCTTTTCGATACTACATGGAGTGGAGACGACCAAGGTGATTTAGATGGACGGCAAATACCTTGGTCCATCATGAATTGAAACTCTTTTTTTACAGCCTCATATAGTTTTGGACGGAGCCTTCTTGGCTTACTATGTATTGTCGGGCCGGTTGTTTCAATGTAGTGCACTGTATTGTGCTTAACAGAGGTAATACCAGGTGTCAATTTAGTTAAATCTGGAAATTCTGACAATATTTGATGATATATGGACTCACCAGAAATTAGTTTGACAGAAAAATGTTGGTCAGAATTTGAAACTATCCCGGACTGAGTTAAGTTTGTTATGCTATCAATGAGTTTCTGTTTTTTAAGGTCAATTAAGATGCCAAAATGTTGTAAAAAATCAGACCCTATTATTGGGACAGGAACATTAGCGATTAAAAATTTCCAAGTGAAATTTCGCCGAAGACCTAAATCCACATTCATAAGTTTAGTACCATATGTATAAATTTTGGAATTGTTGGCTGCAAATAATTATAGTGAATCAGGTTGTAGATTTTTTAAATTTTTTGAGAGTGGTATACATGAAACATCCGATCCTGAATCAATTAGGAATTTTAGGTGCGATTTTTTATCATAAACATGTAAGCGACATGATTTTGCGACTGCCGCCGATGTATTTCGATCGACAGCCGCTACTGCGAGTTTTCCTGATCAGTGGTACTAGTATAGGTGCAGGGTGAGCGACATTTTCTGGCATTTTTTCCAAATCGTGCATGATAAAAACAATAATCAGTATTACGTTCACGGGAGCGTCCGCGAGAAAAACTACGGTGTCTAGAACCATTACGATGCCCTGGTCCTCTGCTCCGATCGCGAGCGAGGCGCTCGACTTGTTTACTTAATGCGGCAATCTCATTCCGAAGTGCGGAGACGTCATCTACCGGCGAAACGCGTTGGGTATTGTCTGCAGAAACTGCAGCAGCCTGATTGACAGCGAAAATATTATCGGTTGAAGTAAGCACTTCAGAAATTTTGTCGGCCATTTTGGCCAAATTGTCTAACGATTCTGAGCTAATAGATAAAATCGTTTGTATTGCTGATGGTAGTCTCTGAAGCCATAGCGTTTTAAGGAAATCGTCAGTGATGCTTTCCCCCCCTAACTCTCGCATTTTTCGTAGAAATTGTGAAGGTTTATCATCGCCCAGGTGCATTTCCGAAATAAGCCGCCTCATCTGCTCATTTTCAGAAGCAGAAAATTCCGTAATAAGCCGAGTTTTTAAGGCCTCGTATTTATCAGTCTCCGGAGGAGCAAATAAAATATCTGAAACTGAGCTTAACGTTTCTGGGTCAATTGAGGAAATAAGATGGTTGTATTTTGTTAAGTCATTTGTAACTTTAGCAAGCGCAAAGTTGCTTTCAACCTGGATAAACCAGAGCTTTATATTCGCCTTCCAAAGAGGAGGAATTTTTACGGCGACGTGAGATACCTGCGATGCAACCGCAGAACCATTATTTTCGGAGTCTGATCCCGTCATGTTATTATAGGATGCTTAGCTTAGGGGATACTGATAAATACTAACACAATACTAATAGGGAATACAAGGTAAATACTGATAAAATACTTATTACATAAAGATAAAATACAAAGACAATAATAATAATATAAATCATGATACTATAAAAAACAATGGGGGAGGGATGTTAATTCGTACGTAAAGCCGAAAAGTTTGACCAGTCACAGAGAAAATGTTAAAAAATCGATCACATACCTGCTAATCGACGATAATCCCATTCTTGCAGGAAACCACATGTCAGTTATTTAAAAAAACATTACGATAATTTTCGCAAAATGAAAAGAATTATTAACTAAGATAACATTAAAAATTAATATTATTAAATATTTACGGCTGGACTTCGCATAGTTTAAAAGATTAAAAAAGATTGATAAAATGCCGGGTCACCAGTTTGGCGCATGGTTTAACGCGCGCCATAAAGTTAAACTGTTATGTGAAAGGAATAATAAATAATGCCAGCCTGAAGGTAAAACATTAACAACATATTTAATAAAAACAAAAACAAATAATTATGCTTTTTTAAAAAAAATAGTAACCGACTTCAATAAAGAATCAAGCTTGGCGACAACTTGGCGCTAACGCATATGAATGCATAGTTTAAATATGCTTATGATTTGAAAACGGTTGCAACAATAAAAAATTATTTGCGACAAATCATTATTATTTTTTTTTATCAAATCCACATTTTTTATTTAAAAATATTCTAATCATCAGAAATTAATGAAATTAAAATGGGGCGGGCATCTTATACTTTCAAACAAAAAAAGAATTATCAAAATCGGTTCGTTTTTAGGGAAGTTATGAATGAACAAGAAATACATACAGATCGAAATCATAACCTAATCGGTTGAAGTCGGTTAAAAAGATCTCCTATCGGTGTAAGAGTGATAGCCTGAAATTTTATTTGTTTATTGTACACACACATCTGACTTGTATGCTCGACATGAAAGCCTGCGATTACCTGAAAAATGAACGCTTTTAATTTGATGACTGCTTCAAAAAAAATTGGGATTTTAATGTTTTTATTTTTAAAAAGTTCTAATTTCAAGAATTTGATAAAATTGAAATGGGACCATGTGGGCATCTTACACTTTCTAACAAAAAAAGAATTATCAAAATCGGTTCATATTTACGAAAGTTATGCGTGAACAACAAATACATACAGGTCGAAATCATAACCTCCTCCTTGAAGCCGGTTAATAAAAAGTTATATGATTAAATTAACCCGCGAGTAGTCGCGACTTTTTTCACAACGTCATTAGTCGCGGTCGGTCTTTTCGCCGCTGGCCCCCCGCATACCAAATAAGTAAAATAAGAAATATTTTTCACGTAATATACGAAAATAACATTACAACGAAGATAAAAATTTGCAGTTTTCTTAAATTATGTATGTTATTCATGAGATCTGGAATAATTGGAAAAAGTAACAAGAACTGACATTAGTGATTTTTACGTAGACTTTTTCGCCAATTTCAACTTTGTTTCTAAAAATGTACCTGAAAGAAAAACAGAAGTGTCCTGTTACTTCACCAAGGTGGTCGAAAAAGCTTCAAAGTCAGCTACATGGTAGATCTCCGTTGTATTTGTAATCTGATATAAGTTAGGAGAAGATAAGTTATACGGGCGGCGAAAAGACCGACACGCGACTACTGACGGGTTAATTAAGAATTAGCGTTGCAGACAGTGAGATCGTTACACACGCACGATCGCTCAACAGAGCACAGTTCGAATCAACTCGTGAAGTCTGGGCAAGAATGTCCGTTCCTCCGAAGAGGTTGCCGGAAAAAGTCAGTCTCGCCAAAGGCGGTGAAAGTTTGTTAGCTTGGTAGCTTAGCGCTACTTTGGCGGAGCAGTCCGCTGCAACCTTTTCAAAACTGGACATGGCTAAAAAACGAAACAAATAAATTAAATAACTTCATCATCATTGGTGATTTAAACATCAACCTTTTAGAGCTTAATACCAATCGAAGTAATAGCAAGTTAGAAAATTTTATGTCCTGGGTTAATGATTCAAATGGAATTTTATTGAACTCTGAAAAACCCACCCGTTTTAGTAATAATCATCGTTCACTTCTAGATATCACCCTGATCTCGCATACTATCTTTCATAATATAGATTACTCTATCCATCCAGATAATCACGGATCTGACCATCACCCTATACAGTTATTTAACAAATCTAAACAGTACAAAAAAGGTAATATTCATCACACAAAAAATTTCATTCAATGGGATAAAGTAAATAAATTAATTGACGAGAAAATACAGAATAAAGAAATTAATAATTTAAATGAGGCCTATGAGCAAATTAAGTTAGCAAAAAAAGATTATGTCATTTCTGTCAAACAAAAAGAGGTAAATTTCCCCCCATGGTGGTCCATTAACACTAAAAAATTGGTCGCTCAAAAAAGAAAACTATATAATAAAGCAAGAAGCAGCTGCGACATCAAACGTTGGTTAGAATACAAAAAAATAGAAGCAAACATGAAAAAAAGTATGAAAAAAGATAATAAAAAAAATTGGGACAAAATCACCTCTGAAATTGGAAAAGGTGAAAACTTATTTAAAATAATCAAATGTTTAAAAAAGAAAAATTATGAAAGTAATAAAAGCAATCTTTATTTTGACGGATGCGACATTGATAAAAAAAAGTCAGGCCAATTTATTAAGCACAGTCTTCCAAAATAAGTACATCGAACAATACATCCCATATGATATGAGTCCTGACACTGAAGATAACATCCAATTCCGGATAGAAGACCTCAATCAAGCCATTAAAAATAGTAAAATAAAAACCCCTGGATATGATGGAATTAATAGTAATTTTTATAAAAAAATGAATTCTAATACCAAACAGTGGATGCTTAATAAATATCATGAAGTCTTAAATACGGGGATCATCCCCCAAAATTGGAAAGAAATCATCATACTTCCGATTAAAAAGCCCGGGAAACCAGCCGATAATCCTCACAACTATCGTCCAATTTCTCTAACAGTAGATGCAAAAAAAATATTCGAAAAAATGTTACTTCAGTACATCTTAGACAGATGCATAGAAAAAAAATATTTTCCACAAAAATCATTACGGATTTATGCCTTTTAAGGACTGTAATCAAGCGGTTTATCAAATTTACCACGATGCAAAAAGAGCAAAAATTTTAAAAAAGAAGGGTTTTATTGTCGCATTTGATATTGAAGGAGCATATAATAATGTAGTTTGGGACGTCCTAATTTACAAGCTTGCTCAAATTGGTATTAATGGTAAAATTTTACATATCATGAAATTATTAATAGAAGATCAACAAGCTCGTGTCATGTGGAGAGGAGTTAACTCCCTCCCTTTTAAGTTAAATAGAGGTCTTTTGCAGGGTAGCATCCTGTCAGCGATCCTATTCACGATTTACCTTTCTGACATTTTTGAAATTTTCGATACTAACATTAGAGTTGCAAAAAGTCGGTTTATTCCCGGGTTTATTTCCAATAGACCAGGTTTATTCCCAGGTTTATTCCGAAAAAACTGAATTATTCCGAAAAATCCCGGGTTTTTTCCAGGTTTATTCCTAAAAACCCGGTTTATTGCCGGGTTTAAACCGTGTTTTTTCTAACCTTTGCAACGCTAACTAACATTACTTCCGTCATTTATGCCGATGACATTTACCTCTATGGCTATCATGATAATTTTTGGTATATTCACAATCTAATACAAGAGAATATTAACAGATTAGTTCACTGGCTTCATTTCCAGGGATTAAAAATCAATCCTAGCAAAAGCAATATTTTGGGAATTAATTTAAACACTGAATTAGAAGAAAACACTTTAAAAATTGGAGGCGAAGATATCTTATTCAAAAGGGATATGCGTATCCTGGGCTACATTATCAACAATAGATTAAATAATATTGATCACATCAATATGCTGCATAATAAAATTAATTTGCAATTAAATTATTTGAAGATTATAGCTACTACCATGAGGGGGAGAAAAACTAAGCATCTACTACAGATATATCAGAGCCTCGGTCAAAGTATTCTTGAAGGAAATCCTCGTATCCTTTCGGAAGCTACGAAACAGGAACAGAACAAAATGCAAATAATTCACAATAAAGGTCTCAGATGGGCAACTGGTCTCAATAAATGGTGTCCCATTCCCGTACTCATTCATGAAAGCAAAACTCAAAGTCTACATCGACGTTTAAAATTTTTAGCCATAAAGCAGAATATCACTTGCCTTAAATATAAAAAATATCATACCAATATCACTAATACAGCTAGCTATAAGTATTGAATCTAATAAATTACATAGGTATAATTCAAATATCAATGAAATAATCAATTATGAATGGAATACTCAGGAGGAAAAAAGTCGACGCACCTTCGCACGCTTTTGGTCCATTAACAAAAGCAATTTCGATAAGGATATTTTAGCCAAAAATATAAATGGTATCATTGATGAATTGGGGAAAAATGATATAATATTAGCTTCTGATGCCTCAAAAACTCAATCTACAACTGCTATTGGCATCGTCAACAAAAATACTAATGAAACTCAAAGATTCCAAATTCCTAACATCAATTCAATCTTCACTGCTGAAGCCATTGCCGTTTACATCAGTATCAAATTATATACAGTGATTGAAGGCATATACCATGTTTTTACAGATTCACTAAGTCTATTACAAGCTTTAAGATCAATAAATAAAAAATCACCTGCTATAATTAGCCAAACTAACCATTTAATAACTCAAAAAAAAAAAAGCTGAAAACATTCATATTCAAATTTGGTGGGTTCCAGGACACAGTAATATTGTAATAAATGAACTTGCTGACAAGGTTGCTACCTCGGCGAATGAGATTGCTATAAATATACCTTGGATCGCTCCGGAAGACTGGATAAAAAAAAATTAAAGACGATAGCAATTCAGATCAATTGAAAGACTGGGAATGGTACAAGTCCGGCAAAAACAGATCCTACGGGGGTTATACTAAATAATACTATCATCATAATCTACCTAGAAACACAGGAACTATCTACAGCAAATTCCTTACTAGAACTGTTCTAACAAGTGATAGATTAAACAAGTTTAAACGTCAGACAAATCCCGAAAGTCGTTTTTGCAGATATTGTAAACAAACCGAAGAACACTTAGTTTTTCATTGTCAAATGTTTGCTGGTGTTAGAAAGAAACTTTGGAGAGACCTTGACATATCCCCAGACTGTACTTACGACGAACTTTTCGAAAAAGCAGCAACAAAAAAGAATTTCATGTTCCATCTAGCTAATTTCTTAAAGATAATTTATACAGTGTGTCCATCTTATTCATAACCCATTCTAAATCCCTGCAAACTGTGTTTTTAGCAACTTAAGGTTCTGGCATTAACTGGGAAAAATAAAGATCATGTTAGTATAAATGGCGCTTCGCGCCATATACACTACAAATTCGATCTCATAGAGGATGAGATGGAGAGAGAGAGAGAGAACTATAGTAACCTACCATGTGTTTTTTCATACCTACAAAATGTTAAACTAATGATTGATGATGCAAAGTTACAAAGATTATCTCCAAATTCTGTTTAAATCGTGATTTAAATAATTCAGATTGTATGCTAAGCCAATGCACTATTTGTCCCGATGAACAAAACCTACTAGAAATACTATTCGTCCATTTCAATGGCCCCGAAAATATTTTGGTCGTTTTAAAAAATCTGAAATTTTTTTGTACAATAAGGAAAGGGCAGCTGACGTCACTGTGGACGAATTACTGTGGATAAGGGAGAAAAACCAGTCCGTTCTTTAACGACTGACACTGTACGGATGAACTCCGGGAATTTGATTGGTCTAAGTTTGCCATTGCATAAGGGTCATTCCATGTCAACTGGCCTAGAGGCTCCCACTCGACCCCCTTCGATTTTTATGAAATTGATACAGAATATACATATGGGTATATGATGAACATTTGGAAACTGTTTAGTGCAAAAAATTGTATAGTTGGAGCACCAGGGGTCCATTTGTACCAATCACTATTTCATGGTTGTAGAAAAAACGCCCAAATCATGAAGTTTGGCATCATATTGCTGATGATATATGAAACCTTACTTATTGAAAATAAGTGATCTAGTACAACTTTTTGTGCTAAAATATGTAATTGCAGTATTAAAAATCACAAATCAAAACTATCGTGATTACTAGGCCTCAAAGTAGGCCGTACGGCCAATCTGGTTGAATTTTACCCTTATTTTAACATGCTGTAACTACTGCAAATATTATTTTAAAAATTTCTCGCTTTACAAACTAATTACCTATGGATGTATCGTAAAGCCGCTGTAGTTGTTTTTTGATTGCTTAAATATTCATTAAATTATTGATTCTCAAAATCTAATAAAAAATTAAAATCGTCGATTTTGACCCATTTTCAAAAGCGTATATCTCAAAAGGGACACTTTTGATTTGGTTACAATTAGTACCGCTGGAAAGAGCATATCTTAATTTATAAAAAAAACTTTATTTCATTTTGGGCCTCTTAGATACAGAAGGAAAATAATAAAATTCAAAAACCTGTTGTACGTGATAATCCAGATACATGCAGGAAAGGTATATATTACGACAGAGTCAATCAACATATTTTGAACCATTCTTTTTTATTACAACGATTAATGCATATAATAATTATCACTTTTTCTGGTCACAGTTACTGCTCCTTTACCATTATGAACGATTTGTAACCGCATTGCCAATGAGTTATATCCAATAACCAGGCAAGACTAGCTGCTGGTTGGGTATTGCATGTTTTAAATTTTGAATGCGGGTACCTAACGGGATCCATAGATTATTATAGACTAAATGTTTTGATCATTTCAAGCTCCCATTATGTTGATTCCTGATCCCCAATTTATAAAAAAATATTACTCATTGGTTCAGTTTGTCAAATTTCTTATTGATTGCGATTGCAACAGCTTTCGGTAAATTGTATTGCTGACTAATTTTTGTTTTTATTGGAAATGGAACAGTAATTATATGCTCTCGGAATCCAACAGAGGTCTTGTCTAGTGGGCTAATAAAATGTTTTCGAAGGTCCATGAGGGTGCATAAAATTTATTAAGACATCGTTGCTGAGATTTTCAATACAAATTCTTCAATAAAATCTTCAATTTTCATCTGCTTCGTTTCTAATGTGTCATGATCTGTGTGAACCCATTGTTTAAATTCAATGGCGTCTTCTGGATCACTATCTTCGAAAATACTTTCCAAAATGTTTTTTAAATCATCTGTTTCAGGACATTCTTCGCAGCGATGAAGCATACAATCTTTAGAATTTCAAGTCACAAGCTGTTTTACTTATAAGGAATTTATAATCTACATCAGTTAAGCAGCTTGCTAGCATCATCTTCACATTTTCATGCATTTTACACACAGATTGAAAATGTGAACCTGCTGCAATGAAAGTCACACACGATTTTGGTTTTAACTCGCGAAATTTGGAGAATCCGATTTCCGGTCCATTACTACTTCGTTAGACTGCAAACATTTCTTTCAAATTGCTTAGTAATAGATGCTTCTGCATCTGAAATTTCCTTCCATCTATCCGAGCAGAAATGAAATCTTTTATTCCTGGACATATTAGATTAAATTCTTCATCTTCAAAAAAAATAATACTCTTTCTTTTATGTTTTCTGGCAACTTCTTATCAAACTTTGCTCTAGGTAAAGCCAATATCCCGATGTCTGCTTTTAATTTTCGCGCTGCTTTTACCATTCTTTCTGAAACTTCTAACTCTTCCATAACTTCTTTTATTATCCAACTTTGAAGTGCCATTGTTAATATTTGTATTTGTTCTGGACGTTTTCACAACTGTAACTTTTCCTTCAAATCTTTAATTAGCTGTTTGTAATCTAAACAGTCTAGGCATTGGTTGCATGTAGTAAGTTGTCTTAATTTACATGGATCTATACCATCAACAATAGCTATTTTCTTTGAAATCACATTTTCAGTTTCACTTATCTTTCGCTTTGCATAGCTTCTTTTAATATCTCTTGTTGATGTTCGTTGAAATTTTAAAGGAGATAAATCAATGGCTGTTAGACTTTTGTTCAACGTATCTGTTACATCTATTTCATCTTGCTCCAATTCGCTTGAAGAAGAGGACCATGTTTTTCTTGTTTCTTCGCATTCTTTTCTGTATGATCTACATATTTTATGGTCTGGTTTGACATTTTTCTTAGTTTCTTAGTCTGTCAAATGATTAGAACTTTCTGAATTGATGGCCCGCAAAGATTTTTGTACGCAATGATTGTCTTTAGTGAAAGAATTACAGCAGGTTTTGCGGAAGAATCTCAAATTTATGCAAAAGCAATGTTTCGTGATGAAAGCATATTTGAGAATTTTCTTCAAGATGCAATAAACTTCGGCGATTTATTAACTCTTGTTTTTCAGAGGAAAACTCTTTGAAAAGCTTAAAACCTTTATGTGCACAATAAGTCGTCAAATGGCACGGAGAATTATCAGCACAGCCAATGCTGCATTGACTCTGATCATAATCATGAGATACCATAGAGCTAAAATCTTGATACAGAATGTTTTAACAGTAATGTAAAGCATAAACTGAAAGAGAAGAGGAATATTTTTGTATAAATCTTGTTAAACATGCAATACCCAACCAGGAGCTAGTCTTGCCTGGTTATTGGATATAACTCATTGGAAATGCGGTTACAAATCACTCATAATGGTAAAGGGGAAGTAACTGTGACCAGAAAAAGTGATAATTATTATATGCATTAATCGTTGTAATAAAAAAGAATGGTTCAAAATATGTTTAAAGACCCTGTCGTAATATATACCTTTTTTGTATGTATCTGGATTATCTGGTACAACAGGTTTTTGAATTTTATTATTTTCCTTCTGTATCTAAGAGGCCCAAAATGAAATAAAGTTTTTTTTATAAATTAAGATATGCTCTTTCCAGTGGTACTAATTGTAACCAAATCAGAAGTGTCCCTTTTGAGATATACGCTTCTGAATATGGGACAAAATCAACAATTTTAATTTTTTATTAGATTTTGAACATCAATAATTTAATGAATATTTAAGCAATCAAAAGCCAACTACAGCGGCTTTACGATACATCCATAGGTAATTAGTTTGTAAAGCGAGAAATTTTTAAAACAATATTTGCAGTAGTTACAGCATGTTAAAGTAAGGGTAAAATTCAACCAGATTGGCCGTACGGCCTACTTTGAGGCCTAGTAATCAGGATAGTTTTGATTTGTGATTTTTAATACTGCAATTACATTTTTTAGCACAAAAAGTTGTACTAGATCACCTATTTTCAATAAGTAAGGTTTCATGTATCATGAGCAATATGATGCCAAACTTCATGATTTGGCCGTTTTTTCTACAGCCATGAAATAGTGATTGGTACAAATGGACCCTTTGTTCTCCAACTATACAACATTTTGCACTAAACAGTTTCCAAATGTTCATCATATACCTACGTGTATATTCTGTATCCATTTCATAAAAATCGAAGGGGGTCGAGCGGGAACCATGCTAAAATTTAGGACACTTGATATGGAATGACCCATAAGTAAGTATGATATGATTGGGCTACGTCGTCAAGATGATTCCTACAATGATCGCTATGACAAAAAATGTAGTGGTAGATTGGTTGACAGAAGTGTTTGTTTGTAAACATGCCCTTTCCTTATAATCCTAATATGAGGGAAGTTCAAAATTACTATTATTTTAATGTTAATATTTTTCGTTTGAGCATAGTGGCCATCTTTGTTTCATAGTGCGCAGCTATTTCCTCACATTGAAGTTTGATATCTCTTGTGTGGCGCGAGGTAAAAATCTGGAATTCTGGCTTTTGATAGTATTTTATGGTAGTGTTATGCACAAAAAATTTCATGAAGGAGATTTGACTATACGCTGAGATACGGTGATTTAAAAATGTTAAGAAATGCTATTATGAGTACATTAGGAGAAATGAGATTAGTCTCTTTTATTACAATATTTACACAGAAAATACCGTTTGTTGAAAACAGTTTAATAATAAATGTTTAATTTACAAAGATACTATGTATGCTTAAGAAAAAGCTTAACACTATTGACGAGAGATGTTATGAGTTCGACCAGTTACTGTTGTCAGTCCACCAGGCTGTGTTCTTTCTCAAAATTTTATTTGAAGTCACCCAAGTCTTGTCATCCCTTGTTAACTTGAATGAAATTCTCTAGGTTTAATAAATGAAACCACGTCAACTCGATGAGTTGCAACTCATTGTCTGTAATTTACTTTTTCTAAGATGTGTTCCGAGTAAAATTGTTTCAATAGCATTTCTAGTAGATTTGTTCATCTGAACAAATAGTGTATTGGCTTAGCATACATTCTGAATTGTTTAAATCAGGCAGAAGCATTTGAAAAAGATATTTGTAATTAACATTTAACTTTGTACCATAAATCATTAATTTAAAATTTTGGAGGTATGAACAATTACAAAGTAGGTTACAATAGTTTGGCAGAATTGTTTAAACATATTGTCCATGTCATAATTCAGCTTGTAGTCAAATCGCCTTCTTGAAATTTTTTGTATATAACACTACTACACAATACTATCAAAGGCCAGAATTTCAGATTTTTATCTTGTGCCCCACCAGAGATATCAAAGCCTAAAAAGTGCGATTTTTGAAATTTTTGACGAATTTCGGAATTTTTTTTGCAAAGAGAAATCAACTCCCAGATCTGGGACTTGGTGTATAAGTACACGCACTTTTGACCTATTTGTAGAAAAAATTGTGTAAGGTTGACAGTTTTCCTTGCATTAAAAATTTCTTCTTGCAAACGGATAGATTTTGGAAAAAATCTTAAATTTTGTGCTAAAATTTCACTTCAAAAAATTTATTTTTCAAAACTATTCTACCACCGTACATTTAGCACATTTTATTGTGAACAAAATGCTGCAAACCCCATTTCAATTGGGAAAATAAAAGACGAGATATTTACAATTTTGTATATCCTAGTATCTGAGAAAATCGCTGCACACAATGAAACAAAGATGGCCGCCATGCACAAACAAAAAATAGTAAAATTAAAATAACGGTCATTTTGAACTTCCATCATGTTAGGGTTGTTGTAGAAAAAAATTTCAGATTTTTTTTAAATGGTCGAGCGACCAGTGCTGGACCACTTGAAATGGATTGACCCTGGTGGTGATAAACAAAGATTTTTTAGCCTTTTAGCGGCACATATACGTGTCGCTTGTCCCCAAAGAGTTAAGAGGTCGCTGACTAGACCAGATCAAATATTCACGGAAAAGCGTTTTAAGGCAACGTGTGTTCTCATACAACGGGGATTCCTCGCCAGTCGATAAATAAATCTGTAATCTGAGAAAGTTGGTTTCCTCCAATGCACTTGTAAACAATAACACCTAACGACCAACGAAGCCGTTTCCGACCATGGGTTGCTGTGCAAATCTGAATCCTTGTGATGTCTTCTACTTCTCCTTAACCCTTTCCGGCGCAGGCAAATTCTGCTCATAAAATAAGAAATTATTGATTGACACCGGAATTTAAAAATAACTTTTGTAGGAATTACAAATTCCTAAATTCGCGCTTTCATTGTAAAAGCACAACTTCTTTAAAATATTCTTCGTGCCAATTGCAAGTTAGGAATTAAAATTAGGTGTTGCAGGGGGGCTGGTAATACTGCGCCGGAAAGAGTTAAAGTTTGTCCAATAATCCTAAGATACCCTGTATATTAAAATACCTAATACCCAAATACATAATGGAGAAATATTTCCACCAGTACATTTTCATTAATAAAACCAAACGAATTATTATAATTGCGTGAAGATGATGCAATTTTTCATTCCACTTTTCTGTGTTTAGGACAGGCGAAGCTATACTAGACAGAACATTACTGCACGCGCTTTGAGTTTGAATATACAGTGGTGTCCAAAAGTTAAGCATAATTGGTAATTAAGTAAGTAATGAAAGAAATATAAATCGAAATGTGGTGAAACTCCAGGTGTGTAAACAAAATAGTACGCGTCATATATTTTTGCGAAGAGTTTTCCCCGAAATCAAACAGGGGACCGTCAACAAATTGAAAAAAAACGAAGATCTTTTGGATAACCCTGTCAAAACTAATGTAGCAAAAGTGTTCAAACTGCACATTATGATTAAGTGGCTTATTGTAGTGTACTGTGTTTATTTTTATAAGGATAGCATGTATACTCGTAGAGAAATTAAGGTTTTTATAAAAACAGTCCTAAGTTTTTTGCTTATAATTTGCAGAGTTCTTAATATAAAATAATGTTCTTTTCTGAAAATATGACAAACATCATGGTACACAATACCCTGTCATCAGAATTTAAAAATAATAAAAATTGTATGACAAATGAGCAGGTTTACTAAATAATTTTTTACTGCGCATGCGTGAACGCTATTAAAATTTCATTTGCATATTATGTTAGTTAAATGTGTAGAGCAACTTTTGTGAAAGTCTCAAAAACATAGATTAAAAATTCTGAAAATTATCATTGATAGAATGAGATCAAAATCCGCTATTCCCTAATGAAGCAAAAAGATGAGGGGCTGTATCCATATTCCACTGTTTCGTGCCTAGACAATATTGCACGTACAACTGTATTTGGATAAAACCCCTGATATTTTGCTTCCTTTTAGGAATAACGGATTTTGAGTTGATTCTATAGACGATAATTTTCAGAATTTTCAAGCTATGTTTTTGAAACTTTTACAGAAGTTGCTCTATACATTAAGCTAACACAATATGCAAATGAAATTTTGATATCCTTGACGCATGCGCAATGAAAAATTATTTACTAAACCTACTCATTTTTCATACAATTTTTATTATTTTTAAATTCTGATGACAGGGTGTTGTGTACAATGATGTTTGTCATATTTTCAGAAAAGAACATTATTTTATATTAAGAACTCTGCAAATTATAAGCAAAAAACTTAGGACTGTTTTTATAAAAACCTTAATTTCTCTACGAGTATACATGCTATCCTTATAAAAATAAACACAGTACACTACAATAAGCCACTTAATCATAATGTGCAGTTTGAACACTTTTGCTACATTAGTTTTGACAGGGTTATCCAAAAGATCTTCGTTCTTTTTCAATTTGTTGACGGTCCCCTGTTCGATTTCGGGGAAAACTCTTCGCGAAAATATATGACGCGTACTATTTTGTTTACACACCTGGAGTTTCACCACATTTCGATTTATATTTCTTTCATTACTTAATTAATTACCAATTATGCTTAACTTTTGGACACCAGTGTAGTTCAAGTCTCGATAAGACAAATGAACCAGGTAAATCATACAGCATTATCTTTGCAATAATAAAAGGCTAATGAAAATTTTGAGCAAATCCTCCTGCACAACTAAATAAAATTTAATTGGTCTAAAAGATTTTGGACAAAAACAAATCTCCAAAAATATAAAGAAACTCTTATACCAGGAGGCGACAGCACAGACAATCACCTCATCATTCATCACCTCACTGAAAATGTAGAATTTATCAAATTCCATTCGCATTTTAAAACCCAATCGGTCTGCCAAGTCATATCTCGGTGGAAAGCACATAAAAACCCGATTTTAACGGTCGACTCGTAGGTTTTTTACCACCGTGCTTTCCTGCACCCAAAAGTAGGAAAATATGAAGGATTGGGAGCAGGAAAGCATTATGTACCTTGTATATCAAAGCTATGAGTTAATAGGCTAAAATCAGGTTTTTAGGCGTTTTCCACCAAGATATGACTTGGCAGACTGACTGCGTTTTAATATGCGAGTCGAGATTTAACTAATCTCAGATTTTCATCCGTGAACTCGATGAGGTGATTGTCTGTGTTGCCGCTCCCCGCAATAGATTTCGGACAAAAATATATTTGTTCATCAGGTAACTAATCTTTAAACTTTTAACTAGTTTTAATATAATCTAATTCAAAATTTTCGATACTTTGTAATCAGTTCGAATATATGCGAGTCTACTGCATAAGCATAAGATATTTTCCCATTAAAAGCAACTAATTAATTGCATTATTGTTGCATGCACACGAATGTAAATTAGGATTTGTAAATTGTTGCAATTTTACGAGTTTTGATTTTTAGGAAGCATAATTCTTTTCAGAAAGAACATAACAATGCTCACCTGAATACAAGTGACTCATCAGGAGTACAACAATCTTAATATCCCTTGAAACACCTTCTAATTTTTTAGATGTAATGTCCACTTCGTTCAGTAATATTTCCGCACTGAAGCACTGAAAGAAAAAACGAAAATATTAGAAAAAGCAAACATAGAAACTTAGCATTTAAGATAAACAAATATGAAATCGTTAAAAATAAAAATTTTCGTGTTAAAAAGCTCTCCATTTGACAGTCAATTGTTAAAGAAAATATAGAAGATACAGATAGAATGCGCAAATTGTGGTATTGCATATAAAAATAGAACAATAATCGTTTTTCATATATCAAATGGCAGATGAATAAATGAAATGGATCGCATACATAAATAGACCGTAAGGCGGCAGCATAGACAATCACCTGATCGAGTTCACGGATGGAAATCTAGGATTAGTTAAATCTTGATTCACGTAATAAAACACAATTGATCTGCAAAGCCTTGGTGGAAAACATTTAAAAACTCGATTTTAGCGGTCAGTGAAAAACATTTGTGGTAACGTTACGCCATAAAATTGGTGGCAGCTACGATTTATACTTCATTGAGTAATTTTTCACTTACATAATGTTGTAATAAAAACATGCATTACTGGTGCAACATTGCAATGTTACACCGATTATATCGGTTAAAATACTCCACCAAATTGGAGGCAGCAAGGCTGCCACCAATTTTGTAAAGTAACGTTACACAAATGTTTTACAGTGGTTGACTCATAGGTTTACCATTATGTTTACCTGCTCTCAACCCTCCATGTTTTCATACTTTTGGATGCAAGAAAGCATAATGGTAAACTTATGAACCAACTGGTAAAATCTGATTTTTATGTGTTTTCCACCAAGATATGACCTGATAGATCGATTGCGTTTTAATATGCGAGCCTAGATTTAACTAATCCTAGATTTTCATCCGTGAACTCGATGAGGTGATTGTCAGTGCTGCCTTTCCCGGTCTGTAAGGGAGAACTCGTACTTATAACATTTTACCATCACATAACGAGCCACAAAACTCTCAATTTCTATAAGTATTTGGAACCTTTAAGGCATTCAACAGTGCAATTACTGATACACGTATGCTCAGAAATCCAGGAGCAAGTATATATAACAAGAAAAAAGAAAGAAACCAGATTGGTTGTATAAATTTGGCGCCTCCTGACATTCCGCGCCCGGGGCGACCGCCCCCTTCACCCCCGCTTTGCAAGGCCCTGGTAAACGTAATGTGTTTCGTTATCGTAATAAACTTATGTTGTGATTCTATATGCTTATTATTTTTTTTTTTCAATTATTATTGCTTCATTTTTAACTGTTATTTCAAAAAATCACATGTCCATATACTTTTGAGATGCAGTATAGTTTACAGTTTTAAGTTTATGCTTTCTTGGAATTCAATGGTGCAGATATAGACTACAGTATAGATTATGTTATCTTTTAATATAGATTATATTGTATGCAATGCAAATGCAATCGCTATAAAAAAAAAAAGTAAAACGAACTTATGGCAACTATAGCACAAGATATGACCAATCCTTATTTACATTCAGACCTCTTATATAGGAAACTAGCTAACCCGCCCGGCGTTGCCCGGGTCCGTAATAATAATGTTAAACGAACTTCAAATTTATATGATTTTATCTTTAACTCGAAATATGTGTAAATACACTGTTAAAAATTTGACTCTTTTGCTGCATCGTCACTCCACCGCTTTTATAGAAAATGATTACTTCAGCCTATTATGGAGCATTCTCATAGGTCAAAAGAGAGATATTCTATAAAAGCGGGGTAGTGATGATGCAGCAAAAGGGTCAATTTTTTTACAGTGTACATAATATTAAATACGTGCCCCCTGACTGTGTCAAAAATCGGTTTTTAAAAAAAAAAAATATTTAGCTGCAAAAATACCCAAAATAACTGCAATGGGAAACGCAGGAGGGAATATGTGTCCAACGATTGCTTGATTTTCGTGTTAAAGTGTTGATATTTATCCTTAAAATTACTGTTAAGTGACTTAACTAAATACTTTTTTCACATACATATCCCAAGTGAAATATTTTGAATTTCAAACTAATTATATCACTCTTAAATCCGATTATACCGTGAATGAAATCGATTCTCGGTGATTAGCTAAAAGGTTAGTATATAGTATTATATTTCCTAACCGTAACCAAGTTCTAATTTAAAATCAAGTTCTAACTATAAACGAAATATCTTAACCATCTCGCGCTAAGTACTTAGTTTCACTTTCGACCGCTACGGAGCGCATTATGTTTTGTAGAACATCCTAATTTTAGGTTCGGATTGGATTCATGTCCATGGAAACTATTTTGTCTTCTTCGGATACGATTATGGTTTTTTGGAATACTTTGTTCAGTTTAGATTCGGTTCAATTCAAATTCCGTGCTTTTTTTTCCTTCAAATGGGATTTTTAGGTTCGGGTCGGGTTGTACTTTTATGGAAATTATTTTACCTAGTTCTAATGAGGTTATACTTCACTGAAATATTTTTGTTAGGTTTAGATTAAGTTTAGTTCAAATTTCGGGATTTTCTTTTTTCTTTTTTTTTTCTTTTTTTTTTTTTTTTAACAAATTTTTTGATTAGGATTGGGTTTATGTCCATGGAAATTATATTGTCTTGTTCGTATCTGGTTATAGTTATTTGGAATATTTTCGTCGGATTCAGATTTGGTTCGATTCAGATTTCAGATATTTTTTCAAATTGATTTTTAAGGTTCTGGTCGGATTCATGTCCAGGGAAATTATTTTGTCTTGCTCGGATCCGGTTTTGGGTTTTTGGAATATTTTTTTCGGGTTCAGATGTCGTTCAATTCAGATTTCGGTTTTTTAATGGAATTTTTAGGTTCAGGTTGGGTTGCGTATCAACGGAAATTATTCTGCATTTTTCGAATAAGGATATGCTTCTCTGGAATATTTTTGTCAGATTCAGATTTAGTTCAGTTTTTTTAGGTTCGGATCGGGTTCATGTTCATGGAAATTTTTTGTTTTGTTCGGATCCGGGTATGGTTCTGTGGAATATTTTTGTCAGGTTCATATTTGGTTCGATTCAAATTTCAGGTATTTTTTTCAAATGGAATTGTAAGTTCGGATCGGGTTCATGTCCACGGAAATTATTTTGTCTTATTCGAATCTGGTTATGGTTCTTTCGAATATTTTGATCGGATTCATATGTAACTTGCATAAAATTTCAGTTTTTTTTTTTTTTTTTTTTTTTTTTTTTTTTTTCAAATGGAATTTTTTAGGTTTGAGTCAGGTTTATGTTCACGGAAATTATTTTGTCTTGCTCTTATCGTTTTTTTTTTTTTTTGTCTTAGATTGCCTACAGAGAAATAATTTTTCAGCTTACAGTGTAATATTTTAAAGATTTTTCGAAGTAAATTTTTAGAATTTCGAAATTTCAAAAATTTAATTTAAAAAAACTATGAAATGTGGCACTTTAAGCAGAAAAACACATTCTCTGGTAGCAATCTAAAGCAAGAAAAATGTCAAATCGAAGCATTCTTTGCAATCAGAACACAACCTTTTCAAAATATTTACCGTTCAAAACTTTTGTATAAGATTTTTACAGCTTACCTGATAAACAAATCGTTTACTGCATAATTCTATTTGATCTTTGTTTTTGATTAATTTAATTTTGAAATCAGGGTGTTATTTGCTGCACACCCTGTACATTCTAATGTACGAACGATCCGACGTAACAGCTGTGTTCAAAAATCTTAAGTTAAACTGACATTTTGCCAGTCTATGAATTTTAAAGATCTTTGGGAAAAAAACAGTCACTTTTGAAATGTCAAAATCTCAAATTGGTTTCTTTCATAAAGTAAAAAGAAATTAATAGAGTGGAAGTATTATCTCTGGAGGTGATGCTGAAAATTTAACCCTACATTAAGTCCAATTAAGTACCGACAAAAGCACGTGCTTTGACACGCCTATCAATTGAAACAGATTTAAACCCATATTTTTTTTGCTCTTGTTTCTTAAAAAGAACTAACCTATCGCTTCACCGGTAAAAATTTATTAATTATTTTATCATATGTGTTTTAAATATCAATATAGAAAATTATTTTACCGTTTTGCTTGAAAATATAACATTCTTTTGTTAAAACATTAAAATCGTCTGCAGTCAGAAATCTGTATTTTAGATTAATATTTATTACTTAAATTTTCATACATGATTTTAAAAGAACGTTTTCCTCAATATATTTTAAATATTTATTTATATGCAATTATTAAGTCATAAACATTTTTCATCTACGTTATAAAGTATTTAAAATTACATTAAATTAGGAAACTTTTAGTAATTGAATTTTTAGTTCGCATCAAATGTTTTCAATATCTTATTTAATTTCAATTTGACATTTAATTATTGCTAATTTTCCAGTTTCTTTTATTTTAAAAGCGAATATTTATTTTAATAAATAATAATAGAACAAAGACCATTTTAAAAATTTGCTATTTCTTCTTAAAATATGCTTCAGTTGTAATTCATTTCTTTCAATTCGTATTATAATACAAAATCCCTTCCACGTCCTTTTGTTTGGAACATTAAAATTTGAGCGATAAATGGATTCATATTGCAAAACTTTTTTGAGGCTTACTTCACCTCCACTTATCTCATTTCTCCATGGGTTTCTTTAATTCTCTCTCAGCTTTCTTATTACTTCTGCGAAAATTTTTACACAACCATCCAACCGTAAAAATATGAAAGAGAAAAAAAATGGTAAAAGATGATTTTTTATGAGAGTGACCTCTCGATTTTAATTAATTACTCAGTTAATAATTGGAATTTCGAAATTCTGAGCGTCAGGTGCATCAGGAGAGATATTGGGCTACTCTCAGAAAAAATTTGAGCTTCGTACGTACCGTAGTTTTCGCTAACTATCGCACACACACACACACACACACACACACACACAGAGCGATTTGTTATTTTATTAATATAAGATCACACACCACAGGGGCATCACTTATCCCATAGTTTGCATAAGTCAATGTGGTGCCTATATATAGAACAATATATATACATATAGTTTAAGTTTGCTTTTGCTATCCTCTTGTTGGATAGGTAGTTTCTGTTCCTGATGCACATCTTATTTAGATACCTCATTCTGTATAAAATTTCAGGTTCTCCAAGAAAAGTTAGATTAACTCTGTTGCGTGATGCACTAGAAATTTCATTTTATTAACTTTTCCAAAATTTTATAAGATTATATATATTTGCAAATAAATATTGGGTGTCATCCCTTAGAGGGTGACACCCGGGGCGAGCCATCCCCCTCTAGCCACGCCACTGTTGGAAAACATCTGAAAATTCGATTTTAGCGGTTAACTCGTAGATTTATCATTGCGTTTCCCAGCTTGTAAATATATTAAAACATGAAGGATTGGGAATATTAAAACACAACGGTAAATCTACAAGTCAACCGCTGAAATCGGCTTTTAAGGTGTTTTTCATCAAGATAAAACTTGACAGACCGATTGCAATTTAATAAGCGAATTGAGTTTTAAGTAAATGTTGAATTTTAGTCTTGAACTCGATGAGGTGACTGTCTGGGCTTCCGTCTCTTGATCTATTATACTTTCCTTAGAAATTTCAAAGTCACAAGAAATATAGTAAAACAGGAAGCCCACATTATCGAATTTGTGGAGACATGATATTAGATTGTTATACAGGGGCTTCATTTGTATCAAAAAGTACCGGATTCTGCAGTACTAACAACCGTACCGTGCCCCTTTATTATTCCAATCTCCATATATATTTATATTTCATTACGTTATTTGTAACATTTTAAGTCTTTTATTTATCTTTATTTATTTATTTTTTCTCGAGTAAAATAAAAATTTTAAATATATTTCTTTTTATAATGAAAAAAATCCGTTATGAAGGTAATTTTACATAATTTTGATTAGAAATTCTATTTAATATAGTAAAAAATTCAATATAGTTCGAAATGGCGTAGGCGTAAAAAAAAAAAAAATCACAGCATATACCCTCTCTAAGCAGAGGTTATTTTTTTTTTCAAATAATAACCTTTTTTTCACAATATATAAGTAAGTATGCAATTAATATTTCTGTCAGTTAATTATTTTTTCAAATAATGACTTTTTCTTTCACAGTATAAAGTAAGTATGCAATTAATATTTCTATTAGTTAATTATTATTACAATTAGTACGAATTATTTAATTATTATTGTATTATTACTGTCTTATTAAGTATTACAAATCCGGCACTGTTTTTGTATGTATTTAAATTGTTATAATTTATGTATGATTGAAAATAAACAGATTGCACATTTCTTTTCTTTTGGCTTACCATACCTGATAAATTAAATATTTGTCAGCATTCAAAATAAATTTTCTATCTTTTTGACTTCAAAATTTACATAAAATATAGATACAAAACAATACCACCTTGTCGGTAATATGTGGAAAACTAATAACATTTTTAAATAATGTTATATATTTAGTAAATGTACATTAAATTATTATTTTGAATGCGACTACTCATTGAGGATTGTAAATATGACAAGCGAATGGAAAATGCAAAGAATCGAAAAATTAAAGATCTGAATTTGAATGGGAATATCGCCAAAATAGTCAGCTACAGCCAAGATGGCTTCATTTAAGGCTAATTATTTTGGCCGCCAAATTTGGCGATATTTTCCCTTAAATGACGCCAAACTGTCGCCAATTTTGGCGACAACTTAGTGCTATCGCATATGGATACATAGTTTCAGTGTTGAATTTAGACACTTTTCTCCGGGGGGGGGGGGGGTGGATATAATAGAGTTCCGAGGGGGAAATTACTCTTTTTTACCATTGGAAACACAAAATCTCAAAAATTCCGGGGGAGGGCATTTGATATATCCGGGGAGAAATGTCTCCCGGGCCAGCCCTTGAATTCAACACTGCATAGTTTTATGCTTGTGATTGGAAAAACGGGTACAACAATGAAA